>CATORF010000102.1:0-32919 GCA_951804975.1 Anthophora plumipes
AACCAGATAACGTGGTTCTCGCATTAAATAGCTCGAAGAGAGGGATCTCGATGTTTCTGCATACTTCTGACAGAAGACTCACCAAGATTATCGCAGAAAATGCATATCTCAGCTTGAACCCCGACGAAATCCAAGATGTCGCCGGTTCTGCATATCAAACGCACTGTGGAGTGGTCAATAGACCAGATAACGTGGTTCTCGCATTAAATAGCTCGAGGAGAGGGATCTCGATGTTTCTGCATACTTCTGACAGAAGTCTCACCAAGATTATCGTAGAAAATGCATATCTCAGCTTGAACCCCGACGAAATCCAAGATGTCGCCGGTTCTGCATGTCAAACGCACTGTGGAATGTTGAAAACACCAGGAAACTTGTTTTTTCGCATTAAATAGCTCGAAAATTGCGCTCTAGATGATTCTGCATATGTCTGACTGAAGTCTCACCAAGATTATCGCAGAAAATGCATATCTCAGCTGGAAACACCACGAAATTCAAGGTATCGCCGGTTCCTCATATTAAACGCACTGTGGAATGTTGAAAACACCAGAAAACTAGTTTTTTCGCATTAAATAGCTCGAAAAGAGCGCTCTAGATGATTCTGCATATGTCTGACTGAAGTCTCACCCAGATTATCGCAGAACATGTATATCTCAGCTTGAAACCCGACCGAAATCAAGATATCTCCGGTTCTGCATGTCAAACGTACTGTGGAGTGGTGAATACACCAGAAAACGTGTTTGCTCGCATTAAGTAGCTCGAAACGAGCGATCTAGATGATTTTGCTTACTTCTGACTTAAGTCTCACCAATATTATCGCAGAAAATGCATATCTCAGCTTGAAACCTCACGAAAATCAAGATGGCGCCGGTTCTGCATATCAAACGCACTGTGGAGTGGTCAATACACCAGATAACGTGTTTCTCGCATTAAATATCTCGAAAAGAGCGATCTCGATGATTCTGCATACTTCGGACAGAAGTCTCACCAAGAATATCGCAGAAAATGCATATCTCAGCTGTAAACCCCACGAAAACCAAGTTATCGGCGGCTCTACATATCAGACGCACTGTGGAGTGGTGAAAACACCAGAAAACGTGTTACTCGCATTAACTAGCTCGAAAAGAGCGTTCTGGAGGATTCTGCATACTTCTCATAGATGAAACACCAAGATTATCGCAGAAATGCATATTTCAGCTGGAAACCCCACGAAAACCAAGATGTCGCCGGTTCTGCATATCAAACGCCCTGTGGAGTGATAAAAACACCAGATAACGTGTTTCTCGCATTAAATAGCTCGAAAAGAGCGATCTCGATGATTCTGCATACTTCTGACAGAAGACTCACCAAGATTATCGCAGAAAATGCTTATTTCAGCTGGAAAACCCACGAAAACCAAGTTATCGGCGGCTCTACATATCAAACGCACTGTGGAGTGGTCAAATCACCAGAAAACTTGTTTTTTCGCATTAAATAGCTCGAAACGAACGATCTAGATGATTCTGCATTCTTCTGACTGAAGTCTCACAAATACTATCGCAGCAAATGCATATCTCAGCTGGAAACACCACAAAAACCAAAATATCGTCGGTTCTGCATATCAATCGCACTGTGGAGTGGTCAATACACCAGATAACGTGTGTCTCGCATTAAATAGCTCGAAAAGAGCGATCTCGATGATTCTGCATACTTCGGACAGAAGTCTCACCAATATTATCGCAGAAAATGCATATCTCAGCTTGAAACCTCACGAAAATCAAGATGGCGCCGGTTCTGCATATCAAACGCACTGTGGAGTGGTCAATACACCAGAAAACTTGTTTCTCGCATTAAATCGCGCAAAAAGAGCGATCTAGATGATTCTGCATACTTCTGACAGAAGTCTCACCAATATTATCGCAGAAAATGCATATCTCAGCTAGAAACATCACGAAAAGCAAGATGTCGCCGGTTCTGCATATCAAACGCACTGTGGGGTGGTGAAAACACCAGAAAACGTGTTTCTCGCATTAAATAGCTCGAAACGAGCGATCTAGATGATTCTGCATACTTCTGACTGAAGTCTCACCAATATTATCGCAGAAAATGCATATCTCAACTTGAAACCCGACCGAAACCAAGATATCTCCGTTTCTGGCTGTCAAACGTACTGTGGAGTGGTGAATACACCTGAAAACGTGTTTCTGGCATTAAATAGCTCGAAAAGAGCGATCTAGATGATTCTGCATACTGCTGACAGAAGACTCACCTAGATTATCGCAGAAAATGCATATCTCAGCTGGAAACACCACGAAAACCAAGATATCGTCGGTTCTGCATATCAGACACACTGCGGAATGTTGAAAACACCAGAAAATGTGTTTGTCGCATTAACTAACTCGAAAAGAGCGTTCTCGATGATTCTGCATACTTCTCATAGATGAAACACCAAGATTATCGCAGAAAATGTATTTCAGCTGGAAACCCCACGAAAACCAAGTTAGCGGCGGCTCTACATATCAAACGCACTGTGGAGTGGTCGAAACACCAGAAAACTTGTTTCTCGCATTAAATAGCTCGAAAAGAGCGATCTCGATGATTCTGCATACTGCTGACAGAAGACTCACCAAGATTATCGCAGAAAATGCATATCTCAGCTGGAAACCCCACGAAAACCAAGATGTCGCCGGTTCTGCATATCAAACGCACTGTGGAATGTTGAAAACACCAGAAAACTTGTTTTTTCGCATTAAATAGCTCGAAACGAGCGATCTAGATGATTCTGCATACTTCTGACTGAAGTCTCACCAATATTATCGCAGAAAATGCATATCTCAACTTGAAACCCGACCGAAACCAAGATATCTCCGTTTCTGCATGTCAAACGTACTGTGGAGTGGTAAATACACCTGAAAACGTGTTTCTGGCATTAAATAGCTCGAAAAGAGCGATCTAGATGATTCTGCTTACTTCTAACTGAAGTCTCACCAATATTATCGCAGAAAATGCATATCTCAACTTGAAACCCGACCGAAACCAAGATATCTCCGTTTCTGACTGTCAAACGTACTGTGGAGTGGTGAATACACCTGAAAACGTGTTTCTGGCATTAAATAGCTCGAAAAGAGCGAACTAGATGATTATGCATACTTCTGACAGAAGTCTCACCAATATTATCGCAGAAAATGCATATCTGAGCTAGAAACATCGCGAAAATCAAGATGGCGCCGGTTCTGCATATCAAACGCACTGTGGAATGTTGAAAACAACCAGAAAATGTGTTTCTCGCATTAACTAACTCGAAAAGAGCGTTCTCGATGATTCTGCATACTTCTCATGGATGAAACACCAAGATTATCGCAGAAAATGTATTTCAGCTGGAAACCCCACGAAAACCAAGTTAGCGGCGGCTCTACATATCAAACGCACTGTGGAGTGGTCAAAACACCAGAAAACTTGTTTTTTCGCATTAAATAGCTCGAAACGAACGATCTAGAAGATTCTGCATACTTCTGACTGAAGTGTCACCAATATTATCGCAGGAAATGCATATCTCAGCTGGAAACACCACGAAAACCAAGATATCGTCGGTTCTGCATATCAGACACACTGTGGAATGTTGAAAACACCAGAAAATGTGTTTCTCGCATTAACTAACTCGAAAAGAGCGTTCTCGATGATTCTGCATACTTCTCATGGATGAAACACCAAGATTATCGCAAGAAAATGCATTTCAGCTGGAAACCCCACGAAAACCAAGTTATCGGCGGCTCTACATATCAAACGCACTATGGAGTGGTCAAAACACAAGAAAACTTGTTTCTCGCATTAAATAGCGCAAAAAGAGCGATCTAGATGATTATGCATACTTCTGACAGAAGTCTCACCAATATTATCGCAGAAAATGCATATCTCAGCTAGAAACATCACGAAAATCAAGGTGGTGCCGGTTCTGCATATCAAACACACTGTGGAGTGGTCAATACACCAGATAACGTGTTTCTCGCATTAAATAGCTCGAAAAGAGCGAACTCGATGATTCTGCATACTTCGGACAGAAGTCTCACCAAGAATATCGCAGAAAATGCATATCTCAGCTGGAAACCCCACGAAAACCAAGTTATCGGCGGCTCTACATATCAAACGCACTGTGGAGTGGTCAAAACACCAGAAAACCTGTTTCTCGCATTAAATAGCTCGAAACGAGCGATCTAGTTCATTCTGCATAGTTCTGACTGAAGTCTCACCAATATTATCGCAGAAAATGCATATCTCAGCTTGAAACCTCACGAAAATCAAGATGGCGCCGGTTCTGCATATCAAACGCACTGTGGAATGTTGAAAACAACCAGATAACGTGTTTCTCGCATTAAATAGCTCGAAAAGAGCGATCCCGATGATTCTGCATACTTCTGACAGAAGTCTCACCAAGATTATCGTAGAAAATGCATATCTCAGCTTGAACCCCGACGAAATCCAAGATGTCGCCGGTTCTGCATGTCAAACGCACTGTGGAATGTTGAAAACACCAGAAAACTTGTTTTTTCGCATTAAATAGCTCGAAAAGAGCGATCTCGATGTTTCTGCATACTTCTCATAGATGAAACACCAAGATTATCGCAGAAAATGCATATTTCAGCTGGAAACCCCACGAAAACCAAGATGTCGCCGGTTCTGCATATCAAACGCACTGTGGAGTGGTCAATAGACCAGGTAACGTGGTTCTCGCATTAAATAGCTCGAAGAGAGGGATCTCGATGTTTCTGCATACTTCTGACAGAAGTCTCACCAAGATTATCGTAGAAAATGCATATCTCAGCTTGAACCCCGACGAAATCCAAGATGTCGCCGGTTCTGCATGTCAAACGCACTGTGGAATGTTGAAAACACCAGGAAACTTGTTTTTTCGCATTAAATAGCTCGAAACGAGCGATCTAGTTCATTCTGCTTACTTCTGACTTAAGTCTCACCAATATTATCGCAGAAAATGCATATCTCAGCTTGAAACCTCACCAAAATCAAGATGTCGCCGGTTCTGCAAATCAAACGCACTCTGGAGTGGTCAAAACACAAGAAAACTTGTTTCTCGCATTAAATAGCGCAAAAAGAGCGATCTAGATGATTATGCATACTTCTGACAGAAGTCTCACCAATATTATCGCAGAAAATGCATATCTCAGCTAGAAACATCACGAAAATCAAGGTGGCGCCGGTTCTGCATATCAAACACACTGTGGAGTGGTCAATACACCAGATAACGTGTTTCTCGCATTAAATAGCTCGAAAAGAGCGATCTCGATGATTCTGCATACTTCGGACAGAAGTCTCACCAAGAATATCGCAGAAAATGCATATCTCAGCTGGAAACCCCACGAAAACCAAGTTATCGGCGGCTCTACATATCAGACGCACTGTGGAGTGGTGAAAACACCAGAAAACGTGTTACTCATATTAACTAGCTCGAAAAGAGCGTTCTGGATGATTCTGCATACTTCTCATAGATGAAACACCAAGATTATCGCAGAAAATGCATTTCAGCTGGAAACCCCACGAAAACCAAGTTATCGGCGGCTCTACATATCAAACGCACTGTGGAGTGGTCAAAACACCAGAAAACCTGTTTCTCGCATTAAATAGCTCGAAACGAGCGATCTAGTTCATTCTGCATAGTTCTGACTGAAGTCTCACCAATATTATCGCAGAAAATGCATATCTCAGCTTGAAACCTCACGAAAATCAAGATGGCGCCGGTTCTGCATATCAAACGCACTGTGGAATGTTGAAAACAACCAGATAACGTGTTTCTCGCATTAAATAGCTCGAAAAGAGCGATCCCGATGATTCTGCATACTTCTGACAGAAGTCTCACCAAGATTATCGTAGAAAATGCATATCTCAGCTTGAACCCCGACGAAATCCAAGATGTCGCCGGTTCTGCATGTCAAACGCACTGTGGAATGTTGAAAACACCAGAAAACTTGTTTTTTCGCATTAAATAGCTCGAAAAGAGCGATCTCGATGTTTCTGCATACTTCTCATAAATGAAACACCAAGATTATCGCAGAAAATGCATATTTCAGCTGGAAACCCCACGAAAACCAAGATGTCGCCGGTTCTGCATATCAAACGCACTGTGGAGTGGTCAATAGACCAGGTAACGTGGTTCTCGCATTAAATAGCTCGAAGAGAGGGATCTCGATGTTTCTGCATACTTCTGACAGAAGTCTCACCAAGATTATCGTAGAAAATGCATATCTCAGCTTGAACCCCGACGAAATCCAAGATGTCGCCGGTTCTGCATGTCAAACGCACTGTGGAATGTTGAAAACACCAGGAAACTTGTTTTTTCGCATTAAATAGCTCGAAACGAGGGATCTAGTTCATTCTGCTTACTTCTGACTTAAGTCTCACCAATATTATCGCAGAAAATGCATATCTCAGCTTGAAACCTCACCAAAATCAAGATGTCGCCGGTTCTGCAAATCAAACGCACTCTGGAGTGGTGAAAACAACCAGATAACGTGGTTCTCGCATTAAATAGCTCGAAGAGAGGGATCTCGATGTTTCTGCATACTTCTGACAGAAGTCTCACCAAGATTATCGTAGAAAATGCATATCTCAGCTTGAACCCCGACGAAATCCAAGATGTCGCCGGTTCTGCATGTCTAACGCACTGTGGAATGTTGAAAACACCAGAAAACTTGTTTTTTCGCATTAAATAGCTCCAAAAGTGCGATCTCGATGTTTCTGCATACTTCTCATAGATGAAACACCAAGATTATCGCAGAAAATGCATATTTCAGCTGGAAACCCCACGAAAACCAAGATGTCGCCGGTTCTGCATATCAAACGCACTGTGGAGTGGTCAATAGACCAGATAACGTGGTTCTCGCATTAAATAGCTCCAAGAGAGGGATCTCGATGTTTCTGCATACTTCTGACAGAAGTCTCACCAAGATTATCGTAGAAAATGCATGTCTCAGCTTGAACCCCGACGAAATCCAAGATGTCGCCGGTTCTGCATGTCAAACGCACTGTGGAATGTTGAAAACACCAGAAAACTTGTTTTTTCGCATTAAATAGCTCCAAAAGTGCGATCTCGATGTTTCTGCATACTTCTCATAGATGAAACACCAAGATTATCGCAGAAAATGCATATTTCAGCTGGAAACCCCACGAAAACCAAGATGTCGCCGGTTCTGCATATCAAACGCACTGTGGAGTGGTCAATAGACCAGATAACGTGGTTCTCGCATTAAATAGCTCGAAGAGAGGGATCTCGATGTTTCTGCATACTTCTGACAGAAGTCTCACCAAGATTATCGTAGAAAATGCATATCTCAGCTTGAACCCCGACGAAATCCAAGATGTCGCCGGTTCTGCATGTCAAACGCACTGTGGAATGTTGAAAACACCAGGAAACTTGTTTTTTCGCATTAAATAGCTCGAAAATTGCGCTCTAGATGATTCTGTATATGTCTGACTGAAGTCTCACCAAGATTATCGCAGAAAATGCATATCTCAGCTGGAAACACCACGAAATTCAAGGTATCGCCGGTTCCTCATATTAAACGCACTGTGGAATGTTGAAAACACCAGAAAACTAGTTTTTTCGCATTAAATAGCTCGAAAAGAGCGCTCTAGATGATTCTGCATATGTCTGACTGAAGTCTCACCCAGATTATCGCAGAAAATGTATATCTCAGCTTGAAACCCGACCGAAATCAAGATATCTCCGGTTCTGCATGTCAAACGTACTGTGGAGTGGTGAATACACCAGAAAACGTGTTTGCTCGCATTAAATAGCTCGAAACGAGCGATCTAGATGATTTTGCTTACTTCTGACTTAAGTCTCCCCAATATTATCGCAGAAAATGCATATCTCAGCTTGAAACCTCACGAAAATCAAGATGGCGCCGGTTCTGCATATCAAACGCACTGTGGAGTGGTCAATACACCAGATAACGTGTTTCTCGCATTAAATATCTCGAAAAGAGCGATCTCGATGATTCTGCATACTTCGGACAGAAGTCTCACCAAGAATATCGCAGAAAATGCATATCTCAGCTGTAAACCCCACGAAAACCAAGTTATCGGCGGCTCTACATTTCAGACGCACTGTGGAGTGGTGAAAACACCAGAAAACGTGTTACTCGCATTAACTAGCTCGAAAAGAGCGTTCTGGAGGATTCTGCATACTTCTCATAGATGAAACACCAAGATTATCGCAGAAATGCATATTTCAGCTGGAAACCCCACGAAAACCAAGATGTCGCCGGTTCTGCATATCAAACGCCCTGTGGAGTGATAAAAACACCAGATAACGTGTTTCTCGCATTCAATAGCTCGAATACAGCGATCTCGATGATTCTGCATACTTCTGACAGAAGACTCACCAAGATTATCGCAGAAAATGCTTATTTCAACTGGAAACCCCACGAAAACCAAGTTATCGGCGGCTCTACATATCAAACGCACTGTGGAGTGGTCAAATCACCAGAAAACTTGTTTTTTCGCATTAAATAGCTCGAAACGAACGATCTAGATGATTCTGCATTCTTCTGACTGAAGTCTCACAAATACTACCGCAGCAAATGCATATCTCAGCTGGAAACACCACAAAAACCAAGATATCGTCGGTTCTGCATATCAGACACACTGTGGAATGTTGAAAACACCAGAAAATGTGTTTCTCGCATTAACTAACTCGAAAAGAGCGTTCTCGATGATTCTGCATACTTCTCATAGATGAAACACCAAGATTATCGCAGAAAATGCATTTCAGCTGGAAACCCCACGAAAACCAAGTTATCGGCCGCTCTACATATCAAACGCGCTGTGGAGTGGTTAAAACACCAGAAAACTTGTTTCTCGCATTAAATAGCTCGAAACGAGCGATCTAGATGATTCTGCATAGTTCTGACTGAAGTCTCACCAATATTATCGCAGAAAATGCATATCTCAGCTTGAAACCTCACGAAAATCAAGATGTCACCGGATCTGCATATCAAACGCACTGTGGAGTGGCGAGAACAACCAGATAACGTGTTTCTCGCATTAAATAGCTCGAAAAGAGCGCTCTAGATGATTCTGCATATGTCTGACTGAAGACTCACCAAGATTATCGCACAAAATGCATATCTCAGCTTGAAACCTCACCAAAATCAAGATGTCACCGGATCTGCATATCAAACGCACTGTGGAGTGGCGAAAACAACCAGATAACGTGTTTCTCGCATTAAATAGCTCGAAAAGAGCGCTCTAGATGATTCTGCATATATCTGACTGAAGACTCACCAAGATTATCGCAGAAAATGCATATCTCAGCTTGAAACCTCACCAAAATCAAGATGTCACCGGATCTGCATATCAAACGCACTGTGGAGTGGCGAAAACAATCAGATAACGTGTTTCTCGCATTAAATATCTCGAAAAGAGCGATCTCGATGATTCTGCATACTTCTGACAGAAGACTCACCAAGATTATCGCAGAAAATGCATATCTCAGCTTGAAACCTCACGAAAATCAAGATGTCACCGGATCTGCATATCAAACGCACTGTGGAGTGGCGAGAACAACCAGATAACGTGTTTCTCGCATTAAATAGCTCGAAAAGAGCGCTCTAGATGATTCTGCATAGTTCTGACTGAAGTCTCACCAATATTATCGCAGAAAATGCATATCTCAGCTTGAAACCTCACGAAAATCAATATGGCGCCGGTTCTGCATATCAAACGCACTGTGGAGTGGTCAAACATCAGATAACGTGTTTCTCGCATTAAATAGCTCGAATAGAGCGATCTCGATGATTCTGCATACTTCTGACAGAAGACTCACCAAGATTATCGCAGAAAATGCATATCTCAGCTGGAAACCCCACGAAAACCAAGATGTCGCCGGTTCTGCATATCAAACGCACTGTGGAGTGGTCAATAGACCAGATAACGTGGTTCTCGCATTAAATAGCTCGAAGAGAGGGATCTCGATGTTTCTGCATACTTCTGACAGAAGTCTCACCAAGATTATCGTAGAAAATGCATATCTAAGCTTGAACCCCGACGAAATCCAAGATGTCGCCGGTTCTGCATGTCAAACGCACTGTGGAATGTTGAAAACACCAGGAAACTTGTTTTTTCGCATTAAATAGCTCGAAAATTGCGCTCTAGATGATTCTGCATATGTCTGACTGAAGTCTCACCAAGATTATCGCAGAAAATGCATATCTCAGCTGGAAACCCCACGAAAACCAAGATATCGCCGGTTCTGCATATCAAACGCACCGTGGAATGTTGACAACACCAGAAAACTTGTTTTTCGCATTAAATAGCTCGAAAAGAGCGATCTCGGTGTTTCTGCATACTTCTCATAGATGAAACACCAAGATTATCGCAGAAAATGCATATTTCAGCTGGAAACCCCACGCAAACCAAGATGTCGCCGGTTCTGCATATCAAACGCACTGTGGAGTGGCGAAAACAACCAGATAACGTGTTTCTCGCATTAAATAGCTCGAAAAGAGCGCTCTAGATGATTCTGCATATGTCTGACTGAAGACTCACCAAGATTATCGCAGAAAATGCATATCTCAGCTTGAAACCTCACCAAAATCAAGATGTCGCCGGTTCTGCAAATCAAACGCACTGTGGAGTGGTGAAAACAACCAGATAACGTGTTTCTCGCATTAAATAGCTCGAATAGAGCGATCTCGATGATTCTGCATACTTCTGACAGAAGACTCACCAAGATTATCGCAGAAAATGCATATTTCAGCTGGTAACCCCACGAAAACCAAGTTATCGGCGGCTCTACATATCAAACGCACTGTGGAGTGGTCAAAACACCAGAAAACTTGTTTTTTCGCATTAAATAGCTCGAAAAGAGCGATCTCGATGTTTCTGCATACTTCTCATAGATGAAACACCAAGATTATCGCAGAAAATGTATATTTCAGCTGGAAACCCCACGAAAACCAAGATGTCGTCGGTTCTGCATATCAAACGCACTGTGGAGTGGTCAATAGACCAGATAACGTGGTTCTCGCATTTAATAGCTCGAAGAGAGGGATCTCGATGTTTCTGCATACTTCTGACAGAAGTCTCACCAAGATTATCGTAGGAAATGCATATCTCAGCATGAACCCCGACGAAATCCAAGATGTCGCCTGTTCTGCATGACAAACGCACTGTGGAATGTTGAAAACACCAGAAAACTTGTTTTTTCGCATTAAATAGCTCGAAAATTGCGCTCTAGATGATTCTGCATATGTCTGACTGAAGTCTCACCAAGATTATCGCAGAAAATGCATATCTCAGCTGGAAACACCACGAAATTCAAGATATCGCCGGTTCCTCATATTAAACGCACTGTGGAATGTTGAAAACATCAGAAAACTTGTTTTTTCGCATTAAATAGCTCGAAAAGAGCGCTCTAGATGATTCTGCATATGTCTGACTGAAGTCTCACCAAGATTATCGCAGAAACTGCATATCTCAGCTTGAAACCCGACCGAAATCAAGATATCTCCGGTTCTGCATGTTAAACGTACTGTGGAGTGGTGAATACACCAGAAAACGTGTTTCTCGCAATAAATAGCTCGAAACGAGCGATCTAGATGATTCTGCTTACTTCTGACTTAAGTCTCACCAATATTATCGTAGAAAATGCATATCTCAGCTTGAACCCCGACGAAAACCACGATGTCGCCGGTTCTGCATATCAAACGCACTGTGGTGTGATGAAAACACCAGAAAACGTGTTTCTCGCATTAAATAGCTCGAATAGAGCGATCACGATGATTCTGCATACTTCTGACAGAAGTCTCACCAAGATGATCGCAGAAAATGCATATCTCAGCTTGAAACACCACGAAAATCAAGATATCGCCGGTTCTGCATATCAAACGCACAGTGAAGTGGAGAAAACAACCAGTTAACGTGTTTCTCGCATTAAATAGCTCGAAACGAGCGATCTAGGTGATTCTGCATACTTCTGACTGAAGTCTCACCAATATTATCGCGGAAAATGCATATCTCAGCTTGAAACCCGACGAAAACCACGATGTCGTCGGTTCTGCATATCAAACGCACTGTGGTGTGATGAAAACACCAGAAAACGTGTTTCTCGCATTAAATAGCTCAAAAAGAGCGATATCGATGATTCGGCATACTTCGGACAGAAGTCTCACCAATATTATCGCAGAAAATGCATATCTCAGCTTGAAACCTCACGAAAATCAAGATGTCGCCGGTTCTGCATATCAAACGCACTGTGGGGGGGGGGGGGGGGTGAAAACACCAGAAAACGTGTTTCTCGCATTAAATAGCTCGAAACGAGCGATCTAGATGATTCTGGAAACTTCTGACTGAAGTCTCACCAATATTATCGCAGAAAATGCATATCTCAGCTAGAAACCTCACGAAAATCAAGATGTCGCCGGTTCTGCATATCAAACGCACTATGGAGTGGTGAAAACAACCAGATAACGTATTTCTCGCATGAAATAGCCCGAAACGAACGATCTAGATGATTCTGCACACTTCTGACTGAAGTCTCACCAAGATTATCGCAGAAAATGCATATCTCAGCTGGAAACACCACGAAAATCAAGATATCGCCGGTTCTGCATATCAAACGCACTATGGAGTGGTGAAAACAACCAGATAACGTATTTCTCGCATTAAATAGCTCGAAACGAACGATCTAGATGATTCTGCACACTTCTGACTGAAGTCTCACCAAGATTATCGCAGAAAATGCATATCTCAGCTGGAAACACCACGAAAATCAAGATATCGCCGGTTCTGCATATCAAACGCACTATGGAGTGGTGAAAACAACCAGATAACGAGTTTCTCGCATTAACTAGCTCGAAAAGTGCGTTCTCGATGATTCTGCATACTTCTCATAGATGAAACACCAAGATTATCGCAGAAAATGCATATTTCAGCTGGAAACCCCACGAAAACCAAGTTATCGGCGGCTCTACATATCAAACGCACTGTGGAGTGGTCAAAACACCAGATAACGTGTTTCTCGCATTAAATAGCTCGAAAAGAGCGATATCGAAGATTCTGCATACATCTGACAGAGGTCTCACCAATATTGTCGTAGAAAATGCATATCTCAGCTTGAAACTCGACCGAAACCAAGATATCTCCGGTTCTGCAAGTCAAACGTACAGTGGAGTGGTGAATACACCAGAAAACGTGTTTCTCACCTTAAATAGCTCGAAAAGAGCGATCTAGGTGATTCTGCATACTTCAGACTGAAGTCTCACCAATATTATCGCAGAAAATGCATATCTCAGCTTGAAACACGACGAAAACCACGATGTCGCCGGTTCTGCATATCAAACGCACTCTGGGGGGGGGGGGGGGGTGAAAACACCAGAAAACGTGTTTCTCGCATTAAATAGCTCGAAACGAGCGATCTAGATGATTCTGGAAACTTCTGACTGAAGTCTCACCAATATTATCGCAGAAAATGCATATCTCAGCTAGAAACCTCACGAAAATCACGATGTCGCCGGTTCTGCATATCAAACGCACTATGGAGTGGTGAAAACAACCAGATAACGTATTTCTCGCATGAAATAGCCCGAAACGAACGAGCTAAATGATTCTGCACACTTCTGACTGAAGTCTCACCAAGATTATCGCAGAAAATGCATATCTCAGCTGGAAACACCACGAAAATCAAGATATCGCCGGTTCTGCAAATCAAACGCACTATGGAGTGGTGAAAACAACCAGATAACGTATTTCTCGCATTAAATAGCTCGAAACGAACGATCTAGATGATTCTGCATACTTCTGACAGAAGACTCACCAAGATGATCCCAGAAAATGCATATCTCAGCTGGAAACCTCACGAAAATCAAGATGTCGCCGGTTCTGCATATCAAACGCACTATGGAGTGGTGAAAACAACCAGATAACGTGTTTCTCGCATTAAATAGCTCGAAAAGAGCGATCTAGGTGATTCTGCATACTTCAGACTGAAGTCTCACCAATATTATCGCAGAAAATGCATATCTCAGCTTGAAACACCACGAAAATCAAGATATCGCCGGTTCTGCATATCAAACGCACAGTGAAGTGGTGAAAACAACCAGATAACGTGTTTCTCGCATTAAATAGCTCGAAACGAGCGATCTAGGTGATTCTGCATACTTCTGACTGAAGTCTCACCAATATTATCGCGGAAAATGCATATCTCAGCTTGAAACCCGACGAAAACCACGATGTCGCCGGTTCTGCATATCAAACGCACTGTAGTGTGATGAAAACACCAGAAAACGTGTTTCTCGCATTAAATAGCTCGAAAAGAGCGATATCGATGATTCGGCATACTTCGGACAGAAGTCTCACCAATATTATCGCAGAAAATGCATATCTCAGCTTGAAACCTCACGAAAATCAAGATGTCGCCGGTTCTGCATATCAAACGCACTGTGGGGGGGGGGGGGGGGGGAACACCAGAAAACGTGTTTCTCGAATTAAATAGCTCGAAACGAGCGATCTAGATGATTCTGGAAACTTCTGACTGAAGTCTCACCAATATTATCGCAGAAAATGCATATCTCAGCTTGAAACCCGACGAAAACCAAGATATCGTCGGTTCTGCATATCAAACGCACTATGGAGTGGTGAACACAACCAGATAACGTGTTTCTCGCATTAAATAGCTCGAAACGAACGATCTAGATGATTGTGCATACTCCTGACTGAAGTCTCACCAAGATAATCGCAGAAAATGCATATCTCAGCTGGACTCCCTACGAAAACCAAGATATCGCCGGTTCTCCATATCAAACGCACTGTGGAGTGGTCAAAACACCAAATAACGTGTTTCTCGCATTAAATAGCTCGAAAAGAGCGATATCGATAATTCTGCATACTTCGGACAGAAGTCTCACCAATATTATCGCAGAAAATGCATATCTCAGCTTGAAACCTCACGAAAATCAAGATGACGCCGGTTCTACATATCAAACGCACTGTGGAGTGGTGAAAACAACCAGATAACGTGTTTCTCGCATTAAATAGCTCGAAACGAGCGATCTAGGTGATTCTGCATACTTCTGACTGAAGTCTCACCAATATTATCGCAGAAAATGCATATCTCAGCTTGAAACCCGACGAAAACCAAGATATCGTCGGTTCTGCATACCAGACGCACTGTGGAATGTTGAAAACACCAGAAAACGTGTTTCTCGCATTCACTATCTCGAAAAGAGCGTTCTCGATGATTCTGCATACTTCTCATAGACGAAACACCAAGATTATCGCAGAAAATGCATATTTCAGCTGGAAACCCCACGAAAACCAAGTTATCGGGGGCTCTACATATCAAACGCACTGTGGAGTGGTCAAAACACCAGAAAACGTGTTTCTCGCATTAAATAGCTCGAATAGAGCGATCTCGATGATTCTTCATACTTCGGGCAGAAGTCTCAACAAGATTATCGTAAAAAATGCATATCTCGGCCAGAAACCCCACGAAAACCCAGATATCGCTGGTTCTGCATATCAAACGCACTGTGGAGTGGTGAAAACACCGGATAAGGTTTTTCTCGCATTAAATAGCTCGAAAAGAGCGCTCTCGATGTTTCTGCATACATCGGACAGAAGTCTCACCAAGATTATCGCAGAAAATGCATATCTCAGCTTGACACCCCACGAAAACCAAGATGGCGCCGGTTCTGCATATCAAACGCACTGTGGAATGTTGAAAACAACCAGATAACGTGTTTCTCGCATTAAATAGCTCGAAAAGAGCGATCCCGATGATTCTGCATACTTCTGACAGAAGTCTCACCAAGATTATCGTAGAAAATGCATATCTCAGCTTGAACCCCGACGAAATCCAAGATGTCGCCGGTTCTGCATATCAAACGCACTGTGGAGTGGTCAATAGACCAGGTAACGTGGTTCTCGCATTAAATAGCTCGAAGAGAGGGATCTCGATGTTTCTGCATACTTCTGACAGAAGTCTCACCAAGATTATCGTAGAAAATGCATATCTCAGCTTGAACCCCGACGAAATCCAAGATGTCGCCGGTTCTGCATGTCAAACGCACTGTGGAATGTTGAAAACACCAGAAAACTTGTTTTTTCGCATTAAATAGCTCGAAAAGAGCGATCTCGATGTTTCTGCATACTTCTCATAGATGAAACACCAAGATTATCGCAGAAAATGCATATTTCAGCTGGAAACCCCACGAAAACCAAGATGTCGCCGGTTCTGCATATCAAACGCACTGTGGAGTGGTCAATAGACCAGGTAACGTGGTTCTCGCATTAAATAGCTCGAAGAGAGGGATCTCGATGTTTCTGCATACTTCTGACAGAAGTCTCACCAAGATTATCGTAGAAAATGCATATCTCAGCTTGAACCCCGACGAAATCCAAGATGTCGCCGGTTCTGCATGTCAAACGCACTGTGGAATGTTGAAAACACCAGGAAACTTGTTTTTTCGCATTAAATAGCTCGAAACGAGCGATCTAGTTCATTCTGCTTACTTCTGACTTAAGTCTCACCAATATTATCGCAGAAAATGCATATCTCAGCTTGAAACCTCACCAAAATCAAGATGTCGCCGGTTCTGCAAATCAAACGCACTCTGGAGTGGTCAAAACACAAGAAAACTTGTTTCTCGCATTAAATAGCGCAAAAAGAGCGATCTAGATGATTATGCATACTTCTGACAGAAGTCTCACCAATATTATCGCAGAAAATGCATATCTCAGCTAGAAACATCACGAAAATCAAGGTGGCGCCGGTTCTGCATATCAAACACACTGTGGAGTGGTCAATACACCAGATAACGTGTTTCTCGCATTAAATAGCTCGAAAAGAGCGATCTCGATGATTCTGCATACTTCGGACAGAAGTCTCACCAAGAATATCGCAGAAAATGCATATCTCAGCTGGAAACCCCACGAAAACCAAGTTATCGGCGGCTCTACATATCAGACGCACTGTGGAGTGGTGAAAACACCAGAAAACGTGTTACTCGCATTAACTAGCTCGAAAAGAGCGTTCTGGATGATTCTGCATACTTCTCATAGATGAAACACCAAGATTATCGCAGAAAATGCATTTCAGCTGGAAACCCCACGAAAACCAAGTTATCGGCGGCTCTACATATCAAACGCACTGTGGAGTGGTCAAAACACCAGAAAACCTGTTTCTCGCATTAAATAGCTCGAAACGAGCGATCTAGTTCATTCTGCATAGTTCTGACTGAAGTATCACCAATATTATCGCAGAAAATGCATATCTCAGCTTGAAACCTCACGAAAATCAAGATGGCGCCGGTTCTGCATATCAAACGCACTGTGGAATGTTGAAAACAACCAGATAACGTGTTTCTCGCATTAAATAGCTCGAAAAGAGCGATCCCGATGATTATGCATACTTCTGACAGAAGTCTCACCAATATTATCGCAGAAAATGCATATCTCAGCTTGAAACCTCACGAAAATCAAGATGGCGCCGGTTCTGCATATCAAACGCACTGTGGAATGTTGAAAACAACCAGATAACGTGTTTCTCGCATTAAATAGCTCGAAAAGAGCGATCCCGATGATTCTGCATACTTCTGACAGAAGTCTCACCAAGATTATCGTAGAAAATGCATATCTCAGCTTGAACCCAGAAGAAATCCAAGATGTCGCCGGTTCTGCATGTCAAACGCACTGTGGAATGTTGAAAACACCAGAAAACTTGTTTTTTCGCATTAAATAGCTCGAAAAGAGCGATCTCGATGTTTCTGCATACTTCTCATAGATGAAACACCAAGATTATCGCAGAAAATGCATATTTCAGCTGGAAACCCCACGAAAACCAAGATGTCGCCGGTTCTGCATATCAAACGCACTGTGGAGTGGTCAATAGACCAGGTAACGTGGTTCTCGCATTAAATAGCTCGAAGAGAGGGATCTCGATGTTTCTGCATACTTCTGACAGAAGTCTCACCAAGATTATCGTAGAAAATGCATATCTCAGCTTGAACCCCGACGAAATCCAAGATGTCGCCGGTTCTGCATGTCAAACGCACTCTGGAGTGGTCAAAACACAAGAAAACTTGTTTCTCGCATTAAATAGCGCAAAAAGAGCGATCTAGATGATTCTGCACACTTCTGACTGAAGTCTCACCAAGATTATCGCAGAAAATGCATATCTCAGCTGGAAACACCACGAAAATCAAGATATCGCCGGTTCTGCATATCAAACGCACTATGGAGTGGTGAAAACAACCAGATAACGTATTTCTCGCATTAAATAGCTCGAAACGAACGATCTAGATGATTCTGCACACTTCTGACTGAAGTCTCACCAAGATTATCGCAGAAAATGCATATCTCAGCTGGAAACACCACGAAAATCAAGATATCGCCGGTTCTGCATATCAAACGCACTATGGAGTGGTGAAAACAACCAGAGAACGAGTTTCTCGCATTAACTAGCTCGAAAAGTGCGTTCTCGATGATTCTGCATACTTCTCATAGATGAAACACCAAGATTATCGCAGAAAATGCATATTTCAGCTGGAAACCCCACGAAAACCAAGTTATCGGCGGCTCTACATATCAAACGCACTGTGGAGTGGTCAAAACACCAGATAACGTGTTTCTCGCATTAAATAGCTCGAAAAGAGCGATATCGAAGATTCTGCATACATCTGACAGAGGTCTCACCAATATTATCGTAGAAAATGCATATCTCAGCTTGAAACTCGACCGAAACCAAGATATCTCCGGTTCTGCAAGTCAAACGTACAGTGGAGTGGTGAATACACCAGAAAACGTGTTTCTCACCTTAAATAGCTCGAAAAGAGCGATCTAGGTGATTCTGCATACTTCAGACTGAAGTCTCACCAATATTATCGCAGAAAATGCATATCTCAGCTTGAAACACGACGAAAACCACGATGTCGCCGGTTCTGCATATCAAACGCACTCTGGGGGGGGGGGGGGGTGAAAACACCAGAAAACGTGTTTCTCGCATTAAATAGCTCGAAACGAGCGATCTAGATGATTCTGGAAACTTCTGACTGAAGTCTCACCAATATTATCGCAGAAAATGCATATCTCAGCTAGAAACCTCACGAAAATCACGATGTCGCCGGTTCTGCATATCAAACGCACTATGGAGTGGTGAAAACAACCAGATAACGTATTTCTCGCATGAAATAGCCCGAAACGAACGAGCTAAATGATTCTGCACACTTCTGACTGAAGTCTCACCAAGATTATCGCAGAAAATGCATATCTCAGCTGGAAACACCACGAAAATCAAGATATCGCCGGTTCTGCAAATCAAACGCACTATGGAGTGGTGAAAACAACCAGATAACGTATTTCTCGCATTAAATAGCTCGAAACGAACGATCTAGATGATTCTGCATACTTCTGACAGAAGACTCACCAAGATGATCCCAGAAAATGCATATCTCAGCTGGAAACCTCACGAAAATCAAGATGTCGCCGGTTCTGCATATCAAACGCACTATGGAGTGGTGAAAACAACCAGATAACGTGTTTCTCGCATTAAATAGCTCGAAAAGAGCGATCTAGGTGATTCTGCATACTTCAGACTGAAGTCTCACCAATATTATCGCAGAAAATGCATATCTCAGCTTGAAACACCACGAAAATCAAGATATCGCCGGTTCTGCATATCAAACGCACAGTGAAGTGGTGAAAACAACCAGATAACGTGTTTCTCGCATTAAATAGCTCGAAACGAGCGATCTAGGTGATTCTGCATACTTCTGACTGAAGTCTCACCAATATTATCGCGGAAAATGCATATCTCAGCTTGAAACCCGACGAAAACCACGATGTCGCCGGTTCTGCATATCAAACGCACTGTGGTGTGATGAAAACACCAGAAAACGTGTTTCTCGCATTAAATAGCTCGAAAAGAGCGATATCGATGATTCGGCATACTTCGGACAGAAGTCTCACCAATATTATCGCACAAAATGCATATCTCAGCTTGAAACCTCACGAAAATCAAGATGTCGCCGGTTCTGCATATCAAACGCACTGTGGGGGGGGGGGGGGGGGGGGGGAAACACCAGAAAACGTGTTTCTCGAATTAAATAGCTCGAAACGAGCGATCTAGATGATTCTGGAAACTTCTGACTGAAGTCTCACCAATATTATCGCAGAAAATGCATATCTCAGCTTGAAACCCGACGAAAACCAAGATATCGTCGGTTCTGCATATCAAACGCACTATGGAGTGGTGAACACAACCAGATAACGTGTTTCTCGCATTAAATAGCTCGAAACGAACGATCTAGATGATTGTGCATACTCCTGACTGAAGTCTCACCAAGATAATCGCAGAAAATGCATATCTCAGCTGGACTCCCTACGAAAACCAAGATATCGCCGGTTCTCCATATCAAACGCACTGTGGAGTGGTCAAAACACCAAATAACGTGTTTCTCGCATTAAATAGCTCGAAAAGAGCGATATCGATAATTCTGCATACTTCGGACAGAAGTCTCACCAATATTATCGCAGAAAATGCATATCTCAGCTTGAAACCTCACGAAAATCAAGATGACGCCGGTTCTACATATCAAACGCACTGTGGAGTGGTGAAAACAACCAGATAACGTGTTTCTCGCATTAAATAGCTCGAAACGAGCGATCTAGGTGATTCTGCATACTTCTGACTGAAGTCTCACCAATATTATCGCAGAAAATGCATATCTCAGCTTGAAACCCGACGAAAACCAAGATATCGTCGGTTCTGCATACCAGACGCACTGTGGAATGTTGAAAACACCAGAAAACGTGTTTCTCGCATTCACTATCTCGAAAAGAGCGTTCTCGATGATTCTGCATACTTCTCATAGACGAAACACCAAGATTATCGCAGAAAATGCATATTTCAGCTGGAAACCCCACGAAAACCAAGTTATCGGGGGCTCTACATATCAAACGCACTGTGGAGTGGTCAAAACACCAGAAAACGTGTTTCTCGCATTAAATAGCTCGAATAGAGCGATCTCGATGATTCTTCATACTTCGGGCAGAAGTCTCAACAAGATTATCGTAAAAAATGCATATCTCGGCCAGAAACCCCACGAAAACCCAGATATCGCTGGTTCTGCATATCAAACGCACTGTGGAGTGGTGAAAACACCGGATAAGGTTTTTCTCGCATTAAATAGCTCGAAAAGAGCGCTCTCGATGTTTCTGCATACATCGGACAGAAGTCTCACCAAGATTATCGCAGAAAATGCATATCTCAGCTTGACACCCCACGAAAACCAAGATGGCGCCGGTTCTGCATATCAAACGCACTGTGGAATGTTGAAAACAACCAGATAACGTGTTTCTCGCATTAAATAGCTCGAAAAGAGCGATCCCGATGATTCTGCATACTTCTGACAGAAGTCTCACCAAGATTATCGTAGAAAATGCATATCTCAGCTTGAACCCCGACGAAATCCAAGATGTCGCCGGTTCTGCATGTCAAACGCACTGTGGAATGTTGAAAACACCAGAAAACTTGTTTTTTCGCATTAAATAGCTCGAAAAGAGCGATCTCGATGTTTCTGCATACTTCTCATAGATGAAACACCAAGATTATCGCAGAAAATGCATATTTCAGTTGGAAACCCCACGAAAACCAAGATGTCGCCGGTTCTGCATATCAAACGCACTGTGGAGTGGTCATTAGACCAGGTAACGTGGTTCTCGCATTAAATAGCTCGAAGAGAGGGATCTCGATGTTTCTGCATACTTCTGACAGAAGTCTCACCAAGATTATCGTAGAAAATGCATATCTCAGCTTGAACCCCGACGAAATCCAAGATGTCGCCGGTTCTGCATGTCAAACGCACTGTGGAATGTTGAAAACACCAGGAAACTTGTTTTTTCGCATTAAATAGCTCGAAACGAGCGATCTAGTTCATTCTGCTTACTTCTGACTTAAGTCTCACCAATATTATCGCAGAAAATGCATATCTCAGCTTGAAACCTCACCAAAATCAAGATGTCGCCGGTTCTGCAAATCAAACGCACTCTGGAGTGGTCAAAACACAAGAAAACTTGTTTCTCGCATTAAATAGCGCAAAAAGAGCGATCTAGATGATTATGCATACTTCTGACAGAAGTCTCACCAATATTATCGCAGAAAATGCATATCTCAGCTAGAAACATCACGAAAATCAAGGTGGCGCCGGTTCTGCATATCAAACACACTGTGGAGTGGTCAATACACCAGATAACGTGTTTCTCGCATTAAATAGCTCGAAAAGAGCGATCTCGATGATTCTGCATACTTCGGATAGAAGTCTCACCAAGAATATCGCAGAAAATGCATATCTCAGCTGGAAACCCCACGAAAATCAAGTTATCGGCGGCTCTACATATCAGACGCACTGTGGAGTGGTGAAAACACCAGAAAACGTGTTACTCGCATTAACTAGCTCGAAAAGAGCGTTCTGGATGATTCTGCATACTTCTCATAGATGAAACACCAAGATTATCGCAGAAAATGCATTTCAGCTGGAAACCCCACGAAAACCAAGTTATCGGCGGCTCTACATATCAAACGCACTGTGGAGTGGTCAAAACACCAGAAAACCTGTTTCTCGCATTAAATAGCTCGAAACGAGCGATCTAGTTCATTCTGCATAGTTCTGACTGAAGTATCACCAATATTATCGCAGAAAATGCATATCTCAGCTTGAAACCTCACGAAAATCAAGATGGCGCCGGTTCTGCATATCAAACGCACTGTGGAATGTTGAAAACAACCAGATAACGTGTTTCTCGCATTAAATAGCTCGAAAAGAGCGATCCCGATGATTCTGCATACTTCTGACAGAAGTCTCACCAAGATTATCGTAGAAAATGCATATCTCAGCTTGAACCCCGAAGAAATCCAAGATGTCGCCGGTTCTGCATGTCAAACGCACTGTGGAATGTTGAAAACACCAGAAAACTTGTTTTTTCGCATTAAATAGCTCGAAAAGAGCGATCTCGATGTTTCTGCATACTTCTCATAGATGAAACACCAAGATTATCGCAGAAAATGCATATTTCAGCTGGAAACCCCACGAAAACCAAGATGTCGCCGGTTCTGCATATCAAACGCACTGTGGAGTGGTCAATAGACCAGGTAACGTGGTTCTCGCATTAAATAGCTCGAAGAGAGGGATCTCGATGTTTCTGCATACTTCTGACAGAAGTCTCACCAAGATTATCGTAGAAAATGCATATCTCAGCTTGAACCCCGACGAAATCCAAGATGTCGCCGGTTCTGCATGTCAAACGCACTCTGGAGTGGTCAAAACACAAGAAAACTTGTTTCTCGCATTAAATAGCGCAAAAAGAGCGATCTAGATGATTATGCATACTTCTGACAGAAGTCTCACCAATATTATCGCAGAAAATGCATATCTCAGCTAGAAACATCACGAAAATCAAGGTGGCGCCGGTTCTGCATATCAAACACACTGTGGAGTGGTCAATACACCAGATAACGTGTTTCTCGCATTAAATAGCTCGAAAAGAGCGATCTCGATGATTCTGCATACTTCGGACAGAAGTCTCACCAAGAATATCGCAGAAAATGCATATCTCAGCTGGAAACCCCACGAAAACCAAGTTATCGGCGGCTCTACATATCAGACGCACTGTGGAGTGGTGAAAACACCAGAAAACGTGTTACTCGCATTAACTAGCTCGAAAAGAGCGTTCTGGATGATTCTGCATACTTCTCATAGATGAAACACCAAGATTATCGCAGAAAATGCATTTCAGCTGGAAACCCCACGAAAACCAAGTTATCGGCGGCTCTACATATCAAACGCACCGTGGAGTGGTCAAAACACCAGAAAACCTGTTTCTCGCATTAAATAGCTCGAAACGAGCGATCTAGTTCATTCTGCATAGTTCTGACTGAAGTATCACCAATATTATCGCAGAAAATGCATATCTCAGCTTGAAACCTCACGAAAATCAAGATGGCGCCGGTTCTGCATATCAAACGCACTGTGGAATGTTGAAAACAACCAGATAACGTGTTTCTCGCATTAAATAGCTCGAAAAGAGCGATCCCGATGATTCTGCATACTTCTGACAGAAGTCTCACCAAGATTATCGTAGAAAATGCATATCTCAGCTTGAACCCCGAAGAAATCCAAGATGTCGCCGGTTCTGCATGTCAAACGCACTGTGGAATGTTGAAAACACCAGAAAACTTGTTTTTTCGCATTAAATAGCTCGAAAAGAGCGATCTCGATGTTTCTGCATACTTCTCATAGATGAAACACCAAGATTATCGCAGAAAATGCATATTTCAGCTGGAAACCCCACGAAAACCAAGATGTCGCCGGTTCTGCATATCAAACGCACTGTGGAGTGGTCAATAGACCAGGTAACGTGGTTCTCGCATTACATAGCTCGAAGAGAGGGATCTCGATGTTTCTGCATACTTCTGACAGAAGTCTCACCAAGATTATCGTAGAAAATGCATATCTCAGCTTGAACCCCGACGAAATCCAAGATGTCGCCGGTTCTGCATGTCAAACGCACTGTGGAATGTTGAAAACACCAGGAAACTTGTTTTTTCGCATTAAATAGCTCGAAACGAGCGATCTAGTTCATTCTGCTTACTTCTGACTTAAGTATCACCAATATTATCGCAGAAAATGCATATCTCAGCTTGAAACCTCACCAAAATCAAGATGTCGCCGGTTCTGCAAATCAAACGCACTCTGGAGTGGTGAAAACAACCAGATAACGTGGTTCTCGCATTAAATAGCTCGAAGAGAGGGATCTCGATGTTTCTGCATACTTCTGACAGAAGTCTCACCAAGATTATCGTAGAAAATGCATATCTCAGCTTGAACCCCGACGAAATCCAAGATGTCGCCGGTTCTGCATGTCAAACGCACTGTGGAATGTTGAAAACACCAGGAAACTTGTTTTTTCGCATTAAATAGCTCGAAAATTGCGCTCTAGATGATTCTGTATATGTCTGACTGAAGTCTCACCAAGATTATCGCAGAAAATGCATATCTCAGCTGGAAACACCACGAAATTCAAGGTATCGCCGGTTCCTCATATTAAACGCACTGTGGAATGTTGAAAACACCAGAAAACTAGTTTTTTCGCATTAAATAGCTCGAAAAGAGCGCTCTAGATGATTCTGCATATGTCTGACTGAAGTCTCACCCAGATTATCGCAGAAAATGTATATCTCAGCTTGAAACCCGACCGAAATCAAGATATCTCCGGTTCTGCATGTCAAACGTACTGTGGAGTGGTGAATACACCAGAAAACGTGTTTGCTCGCATTAAATAGCTCGAAACGAGCGATCTAGATGATTTTGCTTACTTCTGACTTAAGTCTCACCAATATTATCGCAGAAAATGCATATCTCAGCTTGAAACCTCACGAAACTCAAGATGGCGCCGGTTCTGCATATCAAACGCACTGTGGAGTGGTCAATACACCAGATAACGTGTTTCTCGCATTAAATATCTCGAAAAGAGCGATCTCGATGATTCTGCATACTTCGGACAGAAGTCTCACCAAGAATATCGCAGAAAATGCATATCTCAGCTGTAAACCCCACGAAAACCAAGTTATCGGCGGCTCTACATATCAGACGCACTGTGGAGTGGTGAAAACACCAGAAAACGTGTTACTCGCATTAACTAGCTCGAAAAGAGCGTTCTGGAGGATTCTGCATACTTCTCATAGATGAAACACCAAGATTATCGCAGAAATGCATATTTCAGCTGGAAACCCCACGAAAACCAAGATGTCGCCGGTTCTGCATATCAAACGCCCTGTGGAGTGATAAAAACACCAGATAACGTGTTTCTCGCATTAAATAGCTCGAAAAGAGCGCTCTAGATGATTCTGCATATATCTGACTGAAGACTCACCAAGATTATCGCAGAAAATGCATATCTCAGCTTGAAACCTCACCAAAATCAAGATGTCACCGGATCTGCATATCAAACGCACTGTGGAGTGGCGAAAACAACCAGATAACGTGTTTCTCGCATTAAATAGCTCGAAAAGAGCGCTCTAGATGATTCTGCATATATCTGACTGAAGACTCACCAAGATTATCGCAGAAAATGCATATCTCAGCTTGAAACCTCACCAAAATCAAGATGTCACCGGATCTGCATATCAAACGCACTGTGTCGTGGCGAAAACAATCAGATAACGTGTTTCTCGCATTAAATATCTCGAAAAGAGCGATCTCGATGATTCTGCATACTTCGGACAGAAGTCTCACCAAGAATATCGCAGAAAATGCATATCTCAGCTGTAAACCCCACGAAAACCAAGTTATCGGCGGCTCTACATATCAGACGCACTGTGGAGTGGTGAAAAAACCAGAAAACGTGTTACTCGCATTAACTAGCTCGAAAAGAGCGTTCTGGAGGATTCTGCATACTTCTCATAGATGAAACACCAAGATTATCGCAGAAATGCATATTTCAGCTGGAAACCCCACGAAAACCAAGATGTCGCCGGTTCTGCATATCAAACGCGCTGTGGAGTGGTTAAAACACCAGAAAACTTGTTTCTCGCATTAAATAGCTCGAAACGAGCGATCTAGATGATTCTGCATACTTCTGACAGAAGTCTCACCAATATTATCGCAGAAAATGCATATCTCAGCTTGAAACCTCACGAAAATCAAGATGTCACCGGATCTGCATATCAAACGCACTGTGGAGTGGCGAGAACAACCAGATAACGTGTTTCTCGCATTAAATAGCTCGAAAAGAGCGCTCTAGATGATTCTGCATAGTTCTGACTGAAGTCTCACCAATATTATCGCAGAAAATGCATATCTCAGCTTGAAACCTCACGAAAATCAAGATGGCGCCGGTTCTGCATATCAAACGCACTGTGGAGTGGTCAATACACCAGATAACGTGTTTCTCGCATTAAATAGCTCGAATAGAGCGATCTCGATGATTCTGCATACTTCTGACAGAAGACTCACCAAGATTATCGCAGAAAATGCATATCTCAGCTGGAAACCCCACGAAAACCACGATGTCGCCGGTTCTGCATATCAAACGCACTGTGGTGTGATGAAAACACCAGAAAACGTGTTTCTCGCATTAAATAGCTCAAAAAGAGCGATATCGATGATTCGGCATACTTCGGACAGAAGTCTCACCAAGATTATCGCAGAAAATGCATATCTCAGCTGGAAACACCACGAAATTCAAGATATCGCCGGTTCCTCATATTAAACGCACTGTGGAATGTTGAAAACACCAGAAAACTTGTTTTTTCGCATTAAATAGCTCGAAAAGAGCGCTCTAGATGATTCTGCATATGTCTGACTGAAGTCTCACCAATATTATCGCAGAAAATGCATATCTCAGCTTGAAACACCACGAAAATCAAGATATCGCCGGTTCTGCATATCAAACGCACAGTGAAGTGGTGAAAACAACCAGATAACGTGTTTCTCGCATTAAATAGCTCGAAACGAGCGATCTAGGTGATTCTGCATACTTCTGACTGAAGTCTCACCAATATTATCGCGGAAAATGCATATCTCAGCTTGAAACACCACGAAAATCAAGATATCGCCGGTTCTGCATGACAAACGCACTGTGGAATGTTGAAAACACCAGAAAACTTGTTTTTTCGCATTGAATAGTTCGAAAATTGCGCTCTAGATGATTCTGCATATGTCTGACTGAAGTCTCACCAAGATTATCGCAGAAACTGCATATCTCAGCTTGAAACCCGACCGAAATCAAGATATCTCCGGTTCTGCATGTTAAACGTACTGTGGAGTGGTGAATACACCAGAAAACGTGTTTCTCGCAATAAATAGCTCGAAACGAGCGATCTAGATGATTCTGCTTACTTCTGACTTAAGTCTCACCAATATTATCGTAGAAAATGCATATCTCAGCTTGAACCCCGACGAAAACCACGATGTCGCCGGTTCTGCATATCAAACGCACTGTGGTGTGATGAAAACACCAGAAAACGTGTTTCTCGCATTAAATAGCTCGAATAGAGCGATCACGATGATTCTGCATTCTTCTGACGGGAGTCTCACCAAGATGATCGCAGAAAATGCATATCTCAGCTGGAAACCTCACGAAAATCAAGATGTCGCCGGTTCTGCATGTTAAACGTACTGTGGAGTGGTGAATACACCAGAAAACGTGTTTCTCGCAATAAATAGCTCGAAACGAGCGATCTAGGTGATTCTGCATACTTCTGACTGAAGTCTCACCAATATTATCGCGGAAAATGCATATCTCAGCTTGAAACCCGACGAAAACCACGATGTCGCCGGTTCTGCATATCAAACGCACTGTGGTGTGATGAAAACACCAGAAAACGTGTTTCTCGCATTAAATAGCTCAAAAAGAGCGATATCGATGATTCGGCATACTTCGGACAGAAGTCTCACCAATATTATCGCAGAAAATGCATATCTCAGCTTGAAACCTCACGAAAATCAAGATGTCGCCGGTTCTGCATATCAAACGCACTGTGGGGGGGGGGGGGGTGAAAACACCAGAAAACGTGTTTCTCGCATTAAATAGCTCGAAACGAGCGATCTAGATGATTCTGGAAACTTCTGACTGAAGTCTCACCAATATTATCGCAGAAAATGCATATCTCAGCTAGAAACCTCACGAAAATCAAGATGTCGCCGGTTCTGCATATCAAACGCACTATGGAGTGGTGAAAACAACCAGATAACGTATTTCTCGCATGAAATAGCCCGAAACGAACGATCTAGATGATTCTGCACGCTTCTGACTGAAGTCTCACCAAGATTATCGCAGAAAATGCATATCTCAACTGGAAACACCACGAAAATCAAGATATCGCCGGTTCTGCATATCAAACGCACTATGGAGTGGTGAAAACAACCAGATAACGAGTTTCTCGCATTAACTAGCTCGAAAAGAGCGTTCTCGATGATTCTGCATACTTCTCATAGATGAAACACCAAGATTATCGCAGAAAATGCATATTTCAGCTGGAAACCCCACGAAAACCAAGTTATCGGCGGCTCTACATATCAAACGCACTGTGGAGTGGTCAAAACACCAGAAAACGTGTTTCTCGCATTAAATAGCTCGAATAGAGCGATCACGATGATTCTGCATTCTTCTGACAGAAGTCTCACCAAGATGATCGCAGAAAATGCATATCTCAGCTGGAAACCTCACGAAAATCAAGATGTCGCCGGTTCTGCATATCAAACGCACTATGGAGTGGTGAAAACAACCAGATAACGTGTTTCTCGCATTAAATAGCTCGAAAAGAGCGATCTAGGTGATTCTGCATACTTCAGACTGAAGTCTCACAAATATTATCGCAGAAAATGCATATCTCAGCTTGAAACACCACGAAAATCAAGATATCGCCGGTTCTGCATATCAAACGCACAGTGAAGTGGTGAAAACAACCAGATAACGTGTTTCTCGCATTAAATAGCTCGAAACGAGCGATCTAGGTGATTCTGCATACTTCTGACTGAAGTCTCACCAATATTATCGCGGAAAATGCATATCTCAGCTTGAAACCCGACGAAAACCACGATGTCGCCGGTTCTGCATATCAAACGCACTGTGGTGTGATGAAAACACCAGAAAACGTGTTTCTCGCATTAAATAGCTCAAAAAGAGCGATATCGATGATTCGGCATACTTCGGACAGAAGTCTCACCAATATTATCGCAGAAAATGCATATCTCAGCTTGAAACCTCACGAAAATCAAGATGTCGCCGGTTCTGCATATCAAACGCACTGTGGGGGGGGGGGGGGGTGAAAACACCAGAAAACGTGTTTCTCGCATTAAATAGCTCGAAACGAGCGATCTAGATGATTCTGGAAACTTCTGACTGAAGTCTCACCAATATTATCGCAGAAAATGCATATCTCAGCTAGAAACCTCACGAAAATCAAGATGTCGCCGGTTCTGCATATCAAACGCACTATGGAGTGGTGAAAACAACCAGATAACGTATTTCTCGCATGAAATAGCCCGAAACGAACGATCTAGATGATTCTGCACACTTCTGACTGAAGTCTCACCAAGATTATCGCAGAAAATGCATATCTCAGCTGGAAACACCACGAAAATCAAGATATCGCCGGTTCTGCATATCAAACGCACTATGGAGTGGTGAAAACAACCAGATAACGAGTTTCTCGCATTAACTAGCTCGAAAAGAGCGTTGTCGATGATTCTGCATACTTCTCATAGATGAAACACCAAGATTATCGCAGAAAATGCATATTTCAGCTGGAAACCCCACGAAAACCAAGTTATCGGCGGCTCTACATATCAAACGCACTGTGGAGTGGTCAAAACACCAGATAACGTGTTTCTCGCATTAAATAGCTCGAAAAGAGCGATATCGAAGATTCTGCATACATCTGACAGAGGTCTCACCAATATTATCGTAGAAAATGCATATCTCAGCTTGAAACTCGACCGAAACCAACATATCTCCGGTTCTGCAAGTCAAACGTACAGTGGAGTGGTGAATACACCAGAAAACGTGTTTCTCACCTTAAATAGCTCGAAAAGAGCGATCTAGGTGATTCTGCATACTTCAGACTGAAGTCTCACCAATATTATCGCAGAAAATGCATTTCAGCTGGAAACCCCACGAAAATCAAGATATCGCCGGTTCTGCATATCAAACGCACTATGGAGTGGTGAAAACAACCAGATAACGCGTTTCTCGCATTAACTAGCTCGAAAAGAGCGTTCTCGATGATTCTGCATACTTCTCATAGATGAAACACCAAGATTATCGCAGAAAATGCATATTTCAGCTGGAAACCCCACGAAAACCAAGTTATCGGCGGCTCTACATATCAAACGCACTGTGGAGTGGTCAAAACACCAGATAACGTGTTTCTCGCATTAAATAGCTCGAAAAGAGCGATATCGAAGATTCTGCATACATCTGACAGAGGTCTCACCAATATTATCGTAGAAAATGCATATCGCAGCTTGAAACTCGACCGAAACCAAGATATCTCCGGTTCTGCATGTCAAACGTACAGTGGAGTGGTGAATACACCAGAAAACGTGTTTCTCACATTAAATAGCTCGAAAAGAGCGATCTAAGTGATTCTGCATACTTCAGACTGAAGTCTCACCAATATTATCGCAGAAAATGCATATCTCAGCTTGAAACCCGACGAAAACCACGATGTCGCCGGTTCTGCATATCAAACGCACTGTGGTGTGATGAAAACACCAGAAAACGTGTTTCTCGCATTAAATAGCTCGAATAGAGCGATCACGATGATTCTGCATACTTCTGACAGAAGACTCACCAAGATGATCCCAGAAAATGCATATCTCAGCTGGAAACCTCACGAAAATCAAGATGTCGCCGGTTCTGCATATCAAACGCACTATGGAGTGGTGAAAACAACCAGATAACGTGTTTCTCGCATTAAATAGCTCGAAAAGAGCGATCTAGGTGATTCTGCATACTTCAGACTGAAGTCTCACCAATATTATCGCAGAAAATGCATATCTCAGCTTGAAACACCACGAAAATCAAGATATCGCCGGTTCTGCATATCAAACGCACAGTGAAGTGGTGAAAACAACCAGATAACCTGTTTCTCGCATTAAATAGCTCGAAACGAGCGATCTAGGTGATTCTGCATACTTCTGACTGAAGTCTCACCAATATTATCGCGGAAAATGCATATCTCAGCTTGAAACCCGACGAAAACCACGATGTCGCCGGTTCTGCATATCAAACGCACTGTGGTGTGATGAAAACACCAGAAAACGTGTTTCTCGCATTAAATAGCTCGAAAAGAGCGATATCGATGATTCGGCATACTTCGGACAGAAGTCTCACCAATATTATCGCAGAAAATGCATATCTCAGCTTGAAACCTCACGAAAATCAAGATGTCGCCGGTTCTGCATATCAAACGCACTGTGGGCGGGGGGGTGAAAACACCAGAAAACGTGTTTCTCGAATTAAATAGCTCGAAACGAGCGATCTAGATGATTCTGGAAACTTCTGACTGAAGTCTCACCAATATTATCGCAGAAAATGCATATCTCAGCTTGAAACCCGACGAAAACCAAGATATCGTCGGTTCTGCATATCAAACGCACTATGGAGTGGTGAACACAACCAGATAACGTGTTTCTCGCATTAAATAGCTCGAAACGAACGATCTAGATGATTGTGCATACTCCTGACTGAAGTCTCACCAAGATAATCGCAGAAAATGCATATCTCAGCTGGAATCCCTACGAAAACCAAGATATCGCCGGTTCTCCATATCAAACGCACTGTGGAGTGGTCAAAACACCAAATAACGTGTTTCTCGCATTAAATAGCTCGAAAAGAGCGATATCGATAATTCTGCATACTTCGGACAGAAGTCTCACCAATATTATCGCAGAAAATGCATATCTCAGCTTGAAACCTCACGAAAATCAAGATGACGCCGGTTCTGCATATCAAACGCACTGTGGAGTGGTGAAAACAACCAGATAACGTGTTTCTCGCATTAAATAGCTCGAAACGAGCGATCTAGGTGATTCTGCATACTTCTGACTGAAGTCTCACCAATATTATCGCAGAAAATGCATATCTCAGCTTGAAACCCGACGAAAACCAAGATATCGTCGGTTCTGCATACCAGACGCACTGTGGAATGTTGAAAACACCAGAAAACGTGTTTCTCGCATTCACTATCTCGAAAAGAGCGTTCTCGATGATTCTGCATACTTCTCATAGACGAAACACCAAGATTATCGCAGAAAATGCATATTTCAGCTGGAAACCCCACGAAAACCAAGTTATCGGGGGCTCTACATATCAAACGCACTGTGGAGTGGTCAAAACACCAGAAAACGTGTTTCTCGCATTAAATAGCTC
>CATORF010000103.1:0-28080 GCA_951804975.1 Anthophora plumipes
AAACGTGTTTCGCGCATTAAGTAGATCGAAAAGAGCGTTCGCGAAGATTCTGCATACTTCTGACAGAAGTCTCACCAGGATTATCGTAGAAAATGCATATCTCAGCTTGAAACCCGACCGAAACCAAGATATCTCCGGTTCTGCAGGTCAAACGTACTGTGGTGTGGTGAAAACACCAGAAAACGTGTTTCGTGCATTAAGTAGATCGAAAAGAGCGATCTAGATGATTCTGCACACTTCTGACTGAAGTCTCACCAATATTATCGCAGAAAATGCATATCTCAGCTTGAAACCCCACGATAACCAAGATATCGCTGGTTCTGCATATCAAACGCACTGTGGAGTGGTAAAAACACCAGATAACGTGTTTCTCGCATTAAATAGCTCGAAAAGCGCGATCTCGATGATTCTGCATACTTCTAACAGAAGTCTCACGAAGATTATCGCAGAAAATGCATATCTCTGCTTGAAACCCCACGAAAACCAAGATATCTACTGTTCTGCATATCCAACGAACTGTGGGGTGGTGAAAACCCCAGAAAACGTGTTTCTCGTATTAAATAGCTCGAAAAGAGCGCTCTCGATGTTTCTGCATACTTCGGACAGATGTTTCACCAAGCTTATCGTAGAAAATGCATATCTGAGCTTGAAACCCGACAAAAACCATAATATCGCCGGTTCTGCATATCCAACGCACTGTGGAGTGGTGAAAACACCAGATAACGTGTTTCTCGCATTAAGTAGCTCGAAACGAGCGCTCTCGATGTTTCTGCATACTTCGGACAGATGTTTCACCAAGATTATCGTAAAAATGCATATCTCAGCTTGACACCCGACGAAAACCAAAATATCGCCGGTTCTGCATATCTAACGCACTGTGGAGTGGTGAAAACACCGGATAAGGCTTTTCTCGCATTACCTAGACGAAAAGAGCGATCTCGATGTTTCAGCATACTTCGGACGGAAGTCTCACCAAGATTATCGCAGAAAATGCATATCTCACCTTGAAACCCCACGAAAACCAAGATATCGCCGGTTCTGCATATCATACGCACTGTGGAGTGGTGAAAACACCAGATTACGTGTTTCTCGCATTAAATAGCTCGAAAAGAGCATTCCCGAAGATTCTGCATGCTTCTGACAGAAGTCTCACCAGGATTATCGTAGAAAATGCATATCTCAGCTGGAAACACCACGAAAATCAAGCTATCGCCTGTTCTGCATATCAAACGCACTGTGGAGTGGTGAAAACAACCAGAGAACGTGTTTCTCGCATTAAATAGCTCGAAAAGAGCGCTCTCGATGTTTCTGCATACTTCGGACAGATGTTTCACCAAGATTATCGTAGAAAATGCATATCTCAGCTGGAAACACCACGAAAATCAAGATATCGCCTGTTCTGCATATCTAAAGAACTGTGGAGTGGTGAAAACAACTAGAGAACGTGTTTCTCGCATTAAATAGCTAGAGAAGAGCGATCTCGATGATTCAGCATACTTCGGACAGAAGTCTCACCAAGATTATCGCAGGAAATGCATATCTCATCTTGAAACCCCACGAAAACCAGGATATCTCCGGTTCTGCATATCCAACGAACTGTGGAGTGGTGAAAACCCCAGAGAACGTGTTTCTCGCATTAAATAGCTCGAAAAGCGCGATCTAGATGATTCTGCATACTTCTGACAAAACACCCACCAAGATTATCGCAGAAAATGCATATCTCAGCTGGAAACACCACGAAAATCAAGATATCTCCGGTTCTGCATATCTAACGAACTGTGGAGTGGTGAAAACAACTAGAGAACGTGTTTCTCGCATTAAATAGCTAGAGAAGAGCGATCTCGATGATTCAGCATACTTCGGACAGAAGTCTCACCAAGATTATCGCAGGAAATGCATATCTCATCTTGAAACCCCACGAAAACCAAGATATCTCCGGTTCTGCATATCTAACGAACTGTGGAGTGGTGAAAACAACCAGAGAACGTGTTTCTCGCATTAAATAGCTCGAGAAGAGCGATCTCGATGATTCAGCATACTTCGGACAGAAGTCTCACCAAGATTATCGCAGGAAATGCATATCTCATCTTGAAACCCCACGAAAACCAAGATATCTCCGGTTCTGCATATCCAACGAACTGTGGAGTGGTGAAAACCCCAGAAAACGAGTTTCTCGCATTAAATTGCTCGAAAAGAGCGCTCTCGATGTTTCTGCATACTTCGGACAGATGTTTCACCAAGATTATCGTAGAAAATGCATATCTCAGCTTGAAACCCGACCGAAACCAAGATATCTCCGCTTCTGCATGTCAAACGTACTGTGGAGTGGTGAAAACACCAGAAAACGTGTTTCGTGCATTAAGTAGCTCGAAAAGAGCGATCTAGTTGATTCTGCATACTTCTGACAAAAGACCCACCAAGAGTATCGCAGAAAATGCATATCTCAGCTGGAAACACCACGAAAATCAAGATATCTCCGGTTCTGCATATCCAACGAACTGTGGAGTGGTGAAAACCCCAGAAAACGAGTTTCTCGCATTAAATTGCTCGAAAAGAGCGCTCTCGATGTTTCTGCATACTTCGGACAGATGTTTCACCAAGATTATCGTAGAAAATGCATATATCAGCTTGAAACCCGACCGAAACCAAGATATCTCCGCTTCTGCATATCTAACGAACTGTGGAGTGGTGAAAACAACCAGAGAACGTGTTTCTCGCACTAAATAGCTCGAGAAGAGCGATCTCGATGATTCAGCATACTTCGGACAGAAGTCTCACCAAGATTATCGCAGGAAATGCATATCTCAGCTGGAAACACCACGAAAATCAAGATATCTCCGGTTCTGCATATCTAACGAACTGTGGAGTGGTGAAAACAACCAGAGAACGTGTTTCTCGCATTAAATAGCTCGAGAAGAGCGATCTAGATGATTCAGCATACTTCGGACAGAAGTCTCACCAAGATTATCGCAGGAAATGCATATCTCATCTTGAAACCCCACGAAAACCAAGATATCTCCGGTTCTGCATATCCAACGAACTGTGGAGTGGTGAAAACCCCAGAAAACGAGTTTCTCGCATTAAATTGCTCGAAAAGAGCGCTCTCGATGTTTCTGCATACTTCGGACAGATGTTTCACCAAGATTATCGTAGAAAATGCATATCTCAGCTTGAAACCCGACCGAAACCAAGATATCTCCGCTTCTGCATATCTAACGAACTGTGGAGTGGTGAAAACAACTAGAGAACGTGTTTCTCGCATTAAATAGCTAGAGAAGAGCGATCTCGATGATTCAGCATACTTCGGACAGAAGTCTCACCAAGATTATCGCAGGAAATGCATATCTCATCTTGAAACCCCACGAAAACCAAGATATCTCCGGTTCTGCATATCTAACGAACTGTGGAGTGGTGAAAACAACCAGAGAACGTGTTTCTCGCATTAAATAGCTCGAGAAGAGCGATCTCGATGATTCAGCATACTTCGGACAGAAGTCTCACCAAGATTATCGCAGGAAATGCATATCTCATCTTGAAACCCCACGAAAACCAAGATATCTCCGGTTCTGCATATCCAACGCACTGTGGAGTGGTAAAAACACCAGATAACGTGTTTCTCGCATTCAATAGCTCGAAACGAGCGATCTCGATGATTCTGCATACTTCGGACAGAAGTCTCAACAAGATTATCGCAGAAAATGCATATCTCAGCTTGAAACCCCACGAAAACCAAGATATCTACTGTTCTGCATATCCAACGAACTGTGGAGTGGTGAAAACCCCAGAAAACGTGTTTCGCGCATTAAATAGCTCGAAAAGAGCCCTCTCGATGTTTCTGCATACTTTGGACAGATGTTTCACCAAGCTTATCGTAGAAAATGCATATCTCAGCTTGAAACCCGACGAAAACCAAAATATCGCCGGTTCTGCATATCCAACGCACTGTGGAGTGGTGAAAACCCCCTGAAAACGTGTTTCTCGCATTAAATAGCTCGAATAGAGCCATCTCGATAATTCTTCATACTTCGGACAGAAGTCTCACCAAGGTTATCGTAAAAAATGCATATCTCAGCTTGAAACCCAACGAAAGCCAAGATATCGCTGGTTCTGCATATCAAACGCACTGTGGAGTGCTGAAAACACCAGATAACGTGTTTGTCGCATTAAATAGCTCGAATTGAGCGATCTCGATGATTCTGCATCCTTCGGACAGAAGTCTCACCAAGATTATCGTATAAAATGCATGTCTCAGCTTGAATCCCCACGAAAATCGAGTTATCTCCTGTTCTGCACACCAAACGTACCGTGGAGTGGTGAAAACAGCAGAAAACGTGTTTCGCGCATTAAGTAGATCGAAAAGAGCGTTCGCGAAGATTCTGCATACTTCTGACAGAAGTCTCACCAGGATTATCGTAGAAAATGCATATCTCAGCTTGAAACCCGACCGAAACCAAGATATCTCCGGTTCTGCAGGTCAAACGTACTGTGGTGTGGTGAAAACACCAGAAAACGTGTTTCGTGCATTAAGTAGATCGAAAAGAGCGATCTAGATGATTCTGCACACTTCTGACTGAAGTCTCACCAATATTATCGCAGAAAATGCATATCTCAGCTTGAAACCCCACGATAACCAAGATATCGCTGGTTCTGCATATCAAACGCACTGTGGAGTGGTAAAAACACCAGATAACGTGTTTCTCGCATTAAATAGCTCGAAAAGCGCGATCTCGATGATTCTGCATACTTCTAACAGAAGTCTCACGAAGATTATCGCAGAAAATGCATATCTCTGCTTGAAACCCCACGAAAACCAAGATATCTACTGTTCTGCATATCCAACGAACTGTGGGGTGGTGAAAACCCCAGAAAACGTGTTTCTCGTATTAAATAGCTCGAAAAGAGCGCTCTCGATGTTTCTGCATACTTCGGACAGATGTTTCACCAAGCTTATCGTAGAAAATGCATATCTGAGCTTGAAACCCGACAAAAACCATAATATCGCCGGTTCTGCATATCCAACGCACTGTGGAGTGGTGAAAACACCAGATAACGTGTTTCTCGCATTAAGTAGCTCGAAATGAGCGCTCTCGATGTTTCTGCATACTTCGGACAGATGTTTCACCAAGATTATCGTAAAAATGCATATCTCAGCTTGACACCCGACGAAAACCAAAATATCGCCGGTTCTGCATATCTAACGCACTGTGGAGTGGTGAAAACACCGGATAAGGCTTTTCTCGCATTACCTAGACGAAAAGAGCGATCTCGATGTTTCAGCATACTTCGGACGGAAGTCTCACCAAGATTATCGCAGAAAATGCATATCTCACCTTGAAACCCCACGAAAACCAAGATATCGCCGGTTCTGCATATCATACGCACTGTGGAGTGGTGAAAACACCAGATTACGTGTTTCTCGCATTAAATAGCTCGAAAAGAGCATTCCCGAAGATTCTGCATGCTTCTGACAGAAGTCTCACCAGGATTATCGTAGAAAATGCATATCTCAGCTGGAAACACCACGAAAATCAAGCTATCGCCTGTTCTGCATATCAAACGCACTGTGGAGTGGTGAAAACAACCAGAGAACGTGTTTCTCGCATTAAATAGCTCGAAAAGAGCGCTCTCGATGTTTCTGCATACTTCGGACAGATGTTTCACCAAGATTATCGTAGAAAATGCATATCTCAGCTGGAAACACCACGAAAATCAAGATATCGCCTGTTCTGCATATCTAAAGAACTGTGGAGTGGTGAAAACAACTAGAGAACGTGTTTCTCGCATTAAATAGCTAGAGAAGAGCGATCTCGATGATTCAGCATACTTCGGACAGAAGTCTCACCAAGATTATCGCAGGAAATGCATATCTCATCTTGAAACCCCACGAAAACCAGGATATCTCCGGTTCTGCATATCCAACGAACTGTGGAGTGGTGAAAACCCCAGAGAACGTGTTTCTCGCATTAAATAGCTCGAAAAGCGCGATCTAGATGATTCTGCATACTTCTGACAAAACACCCACCAAGATTATCGCAGAAAATGCATATCTCAGCTGGAAACACCACGAAAATCAAGATATCTCCGGTTCTGCATATCTAACGAACTGTGGAGTGGTGAAAACAACTAGAGAACGTGTTTCTCGCATTAAATAGCTCCAGAAGAGCGATCTCGATGATTCAGCATACTTCGGACAGAAGTCTCACCAAGATTATCGCAGGAAATGCATATCTCAGCTGGAAACACCACGAAAATCAAGATATCTCCGGTTCTGCATATCTAACGAACTGTGGAGTGGTGAAAACCCCAGAGAACGTGTTTCTCGCATTAAATAGTTCGAAAAGCGCGATCTAGATGATTCTGCATACTTCTGACAAAACACCCACCAAGATTATCGCAGAAAATGCATATCTCAGCTGGAAACACCACGAAAATCGAGATATCTCCGGTTCTGCATATCTAACGAACTGTGGAGTGGTGAAAACAACCAGAGAACGTGTTTCTCGCATTAAATAGCTCGAGAAGAGCGATCTCGATGATTCAGCATACTTCGGACAGAAGTCTCACCAAGATTATCGCAGGAAATGCATATCTCATCTTGAAACCCCACGAAAACCAAGATATCTCCTGTTCTGCATATCCAACGAACTGTGGAGTGGTGAAAACCCCAGAAAACGTGTTTCTCGCATTAAATTGCTCGAAAAGAGCGCTCTCGATGTTTCTGCATACTTCGGACAGATGTTTCACCAAGATTATCGTAGAAAATGCATATATCAGCTTGAAACCCGACCGAAACCAAGATATCTCCGCTTCTGCATATCTAACGAACTGTGGAGTGGTGAAAACAACCAGAGAACGTGTTTCTCGCATTAAATAGCTCGAGAAGAGCGATCTCGATGATTCAGCATACTTCGGACAGAAGTCTCACCAAGATTATCGCAGGAAATGCATATCTCAGCTGGAAACACCACGAAAATCAAGATATCTCCGGTTCTGCATATCTAACGAACTGTGGAGTGGTGAAAACCCCAGAGAACGTGTTTCTCGCTTTAAATAGCTCGAAAAGCGCGATCTAGATGATTCTGCATACTTCTGACAAAACACCCACCAAGATTATCGCAGAAAATGCATATCTCAGCTGGAAACACCACGAAAATCAAGATATCTCCGGTTCTGCATATCTAACGAACTGTGGAGTGGTGAAAACAACCAGAGAACGTGTTTCTCGCATTAAATAGCTCGAGAAGAGCGATCTCGATGATTCAGCATACTTCGGACAGAAGTCTCACCAAGATTATCGCAGGAAATGCATATCTCATCTTGAAACCCCACGAAAACCAAGATATCTCCGGTTCTGCATATCCAACGAACTGTGGAGTGGTGAAAACCCCAGAAAACGAGTTTCTCGCATTAAATTGCTCGAAAAGAGCGCTCTCGATGTTTCTGCATACTTCGGACAGATGTTTCACCAAGATTATCGTAGAAAATGCATATCTCAGCTTGAAACCCGACCGAAACCAAGATATCTCCGCTTCTGCATATCTAACGAACTGTGGAGTGGTGAAAACAACTAGAGAACGTGTTTCTCGCATTAAATAGCTAGAGAAGAGCGATCTCGATGATTCAGCATACTTCGGACAGAAGTCTCACCAAGATTATCGCAGGAAATGCATATCTCATCTTGAAACCCCACGAAAACCAAGATATCTCCGGTTCTGCATATCTAACGAACTGTGGAGTGGTGAAAACAACCAGAGAACGTGTTTCTCGCATTAAATAGCTCGAGAAGAGCGATCTCGATGATTCAGCATACTTCGGACAGAAGTCTCACCAAGATTATCGCAGGAAATGCATATCTCATCTTGAAACCCCACGAAAACCAAGATATCTCCGGTTCTGCATATCCAACGAACTGTGGAGTGGTGAAAACCCCAGAAAACGAGTTTCTCGCATTAAATTGCTCGAAAAGAGCGCTCTCGATGTTTCTGCATACTTCGGACAGATGTTTCACCAAGATTATCGTAGAAAATGCATATCTCAGCTTGAAACCCGACCGAAACCAAGATATCTCCGCTTCTGCATGTCAAACGTACTGTGGAGTGGTGAAAACACCAGAAAACGTGTTTCGTGCATTAAGTAGCTCGAAAAGAGCGATCTAGTTGATTCTGCATACTTCGGACAGAAGTCTCACCAAGATTATCGCAGGAAATGCATATCTCAGCTGGAAACACCACGAAAATCAAGATATCTCCGGTTCTGCATATCTAACGAACTGTGGAGTGGTGAAAACAACCAGAGAACGTGTTTCTCGCATTAAATAGCTCGAGAAGAGCGATCTATATGATTCAGCATACTTCGGACAGAAGTCTCACCAAGATTATCGCAGGAAATGCATATCTCATCTTGAAACCCCACGAAAACCAAGATATCTCCGGTTCTGCATATCCAACGAACTGTGGAGTGGTGAAAACCCCAGAAAACGAGTTTCTCGCATTAGATTGCTCGAAAAGAGCGCTCTCGATGTTTCTGCATACTTCGGACAGATGTTTCACCAAGATTATCGTAGAAAATGCATATCTCAGCTTGAAACCCGACCGAAACCAAGATATCTCCGCTTCTGCATATCTAACGAACTGTGGAGTGGTGAAAACAACTAGAGAACGTGTTTCTCGCATTAAATAGCTAGAGAAGAGCGATCTCGATGATTCAGCATACTTCGGACAGAAGTCTCACCAAGATTATCGCAGGAAATGCATATCTCATCTTGAAACCCCACGAAAACCAAGATATCTCCGGTTCTGCATATCTAACGAACTGTGGAGTGGTGAAAACAACCAGAGAACGTGTTTCACGCATTAAATAGCTCGAGAAGAGCGATCTCGATGATTCAGCATACTTCGGACAGAAGTCTCACCAAGATTATCGCAGGAAATGCATATCTCATCTTGAAACCCCACGAAAACCAAGATATCTCCGGTTCTGCATATCCAACGCACTGTGGAGTGGTAAAAACACCAGATAACGTGTTTCTCGCATTCAATAGCTCGAAACGAGCGATCTCGATGATTCTGCATACTTCGGACAGAAGTCTCAACAAGATTATCGCAGAAAATGCATATCTCAGCTTGAAACCCCACGAAAACCAAGATATCTACTGTTCTGCATATCCAACGAACTGTGGAGTGGTGAAAACCCCAGAAAACGTGTTTCGCGCATTAAATAGCTCGAAAAGAGCCCTCTCGATGTTTCTGCATACTTTGGACAGATGTTTCACCAAGCTTATCGTAGAAAATGCATATCTCAGCTTGAAACCCGACGAAAACCAAAATATCGCCGGTTCTGCATATCCAACGCACTGTGGAGTGGTGAAAACCCCCTGAAAACGTGTTTTTCGCATTAAATAGCTCGAATAGAGCCATCTCGATAATTCTTCATACTTCGGACAGAAGTCTCACCAAGGTTATCGTAAAAAATGCATATCTCAGCTTGAAACCCAACGAAAGCCAAGATATCGCTGGTTCTGCATATCAAACGCACTGTGGAGTGCTGAAAACACCAGATAACGTGTTTGTCGCATTAAATAGCTCGAATTGAGCGATCTCGATGATTCTGCATCCTTCGGACAGAAGTCTCACCAAGATTATCGTATAAAATGCATGTCTCAGCTTGCATCCCCACGAAAATCGAGTTATCTCCGGTTCTGCACACCAAACGTACCGTGGAGTGGTGAAAACACCAGAAAACGTGTTTCGCGCATTAAGTAGATCGAAAAGAGCGTTCGCGAAGATTCTGCATACTTCTGACAGAAGTCTCACCAGGATTATCGTAGAAAATGCATATCTCAGCTTGAAACCCGACCGAAACCAAGATATCTCCGGTTCTGCAGGTCAAACGTACTGTGGTGTGGTGAAAACACCAGAAAACGTGTTTCGTGCATTAAGTAGTTCGAAAAGAGCGATCTAGATGATTCTGCACACTTCTGACTGAAGTCTCACCAATATTATCGCAGAAAATGCATATCTCAGCTTGAAACCCCACGATAACCAAGATATCGCTGGTTCTGCATATCAAACGCACTGTGGAGTGGTAAAAACACCAGATAACGTGTTTCTCGCATTAAATAGCTCGAAAAGAGCGATCTAGATGATTCAGCATACTTCGGACAGATGTTTCACGAAGATTATCGTAGAAAATGCATATCTCAGCTTGACACCCGACGAAAACCGAAATATCGCCGGTTCTGCATATCAAACCAACTGTGGAGTGGTGAAAACACCAGATAACGTGTTTCTCGCATTAAATAGCTCGAAAAGCGCGATCTCGATGATTCTGCATACTTCTAACAGAAGTCTCACGAAGATTATCGCAGAAAATGCATATCTCTGCTTGAAACCCCACGAAAACCAAGATATCTACTGTTCTGCATATCCAACGAACTGTGGGGTGGTGAAAACCCCAGAAAACGTGTTTCTCGTATTAAATAGCTCGAAAAGAGCGCTCTCGATGTTTCTGCATACTTCGGACAGATGTTTCACCAAGCTTATCGTAGAAAATGCATATCTGAGCTTGAAACCCGACAAAAACCATAATATCGCCGGTTCTGCATATCCAACGCACTGTGGAGTGGTGAAAACACCAGATAACGTGTTTCTCGCATTAAGTAGCTCGAAACGAGCGCTCTCGATGTTTCTGCATACTTCGGACAGATGTTTCACCAAGATTATCGTAAAAATGCATATCTCAGCTTGACACCCGACGAAAACCAAAATAGCGCCGGTTCTGCATATCTAACGCACTGTGGAGTGGTGAAAACACCGGATAAGGCTTTTCTCGCATTACCTAGACGAAAAGAGCGATCTCGATGTTTCAGCATACTTCGGAAGGAAGTCTCACCAAGATTATCGCAGAAAATGCATATCTCACCTTGAAACCCCACGAAAACCAAGATATCGCCGGTTCTGCATATCATACGCACTGTGGAGTGGTGAAAACACCAGATTACGTGTTTCTCGCATTAAATAGCTCGATAAGAGCATTCCCGAAGATTCTGCATGCTTCTGACAGAAGTCTCACCAGGATTATCGTAGAAAATGCATATCTCAGCTGGAAACACCACGAAAATCAAGCTATCGCCTGTTCTGCATATCAAACGCACTGTGGAGTGGTGAAAACAACCAGAGAACGTGTTTCTCGCATTAAATAGCTCGAAAAGAGCGCTCTCGATGTTTCTGCATACTTCGGACAGATGTTTCACCAAGATTATCGTAGAAAATGCATATCTCAGCTGGAAACACCACGAAAATCAAGATATCGCCTGTTCTGCATATCTAACGAACTGTGGAGTGGTGAAAACAACTAGAGAACGTGTTTCTCGCATTAAATAGCTAGAGAAGAGCGATCTCGATGATTCAGCATACTTCGGACAGAAGTCTCACCAAGATTATCGCAGGAAATGCATATCTCATCTTGAAACCCCACGAAAACCAGGATATCTCCGGTTCTGCATATCCAACGAACTGTGGAGTGGTGAAAACCCCAGAGAACGTGTTTCTCGCATTAAATAGCTCGAAAAGCGCGATCTCGATGATTCAGCATACTTCGGACAGAAGTCTCACCAAGATTATCGCAGAAAATGCATATCTCAGCTGGAAACACCACGAAAATCAAGATATCTCCGGTTCTGCATATCTAACGAACTGTGGAGTGGTGAAAACAACTAGAGAACGTGTTTCTCGCATTAAATAGCTCCAGAAGAGCGATCTCGATGATTCAGCATACTTCGGACAGAAGTCTCACCAAGATTATCGCAGGAAATGCATATCTCAGCTGGAAACACCACGAAAATCAAGATATCTCCGGTTCTGCATATCTAACGAACTGTGGAGTGGTGAAAACCCCAGAGAACGTGTTTCTCGCATTAAATAGTTCGAAAAGCGCGATCTAGATGATTCTGCATACTTCTGACAAAACACCCACCAAGATTATCGCAGAAAATGCATATCTCAGCTGGAAACACCACGAAAATCAAGATATCTCCGGTTCTGCATATCTAACGAACTGTGGAGTGGTGAAAACAACCAGAGAACGTGTTTCTCGCATTAAATAGCTCGAGAGGAGCGATCTCGATGATTCAGCATACTTCGGAGAGAAGTCTCACCAAGATTATCGCAGGAAATGCATATCTCATCTTGAAACCCCACGAAAACCAAGATATCTCCGGTTCTGCATATCCAACGAACTGTGGAGTGGTGAAAACCCCAGAAAACGTGTTTCTCGCATTAAATTGCTCGAAAAGAGCGCTCTCGATGTTTCTGCATACTTCGGACAGATGTTTCACCAAGATTATCGTAGAAAATGCATATATCAGCTTGAAACCCGACCGAAACCAAGATATCTCCGCTTCTGCATATCTAACGAACTGTGGAGTGGTGAAAACAACCAGAGAACGTGTTTCTCGCATTAAATAGCTCGAGAAGAGCGATCTCGATGATTCAGCATACTTCGGACAGAAGTCTCACCAAGATTATCGCAGGAAATGCATATCTCATCTTGAAACCCCACGAAAACCAAGATATCTCCGGTTCTGCATATCCAACGAACTGTGGAGTGGTGAAAACCCCAGAAAACGAGTTTCTCGCATTAAATTGCTCGAAAAGAGCGCTCTCGATGTTTCTGCATACTTCGGACAGATGTTTCACCAAGATTATCGTAGAAAATGCATATCTCAGCTTGAAACCCGACCGAAACCAAGATATCTCCGCTTCTGCATATCTAACGAACTGTGGAGTGGTGAAAACAACTAGAGAACGTGTTTCTCGCATTAAATAGCTAGAGAAGAGCGATCTCGATGATTCAGCATACTTCGGACAGAAGTCTCACCAAGATTATCGCAGGAAATGCATATCTCATCTTGAAACCCCACGAAAACCAAGATATCTCCGGTTCTGCATATCTAACGAACTGTGGAGTGGTGAAAACAACCAGAGAACGTGTTTCTCGCATTAAATAGCTCGAGAAGAGCGATCTCGATGATTCAGCATACTTCGGACAGAAGTCTCACCAAGATTATCGCAGGAAATGCATATCTCATCTTGAAACCCCACGAAAACCAAGATATCTCCGGTTCTGCATATCCAACGCACTGTGGAGTGGTAAAAACACCAGATAACGTGTTTCTCGCATTCAATAGCTCGAAACGAGCGATCTCGATGATTATGCATACTTCGGACAGAAGTCTCAACAAGATTATCGCAGAAAATGCATATCTCAGCTTGAAACCCCACGAAAACCAAGATATCTACTGTTCTGCATATCCAACGAACTGTGGAGTGGTGAAAACCCCAGAAAACGTGTTTCGCGCATTAAATAGCTCGAAAAGAGCCCTCTCGATGTTTCTGCATACTTTGGACAGATGTTTCACCAAGCTTATCGTAGAAAATGCATATCTCAGCTTGAAACCCGACGAAAACCAAAATATCGCCGGTTCTGCATATCCAACGCACTGTGGAGTGGTGAAAACCCCCTGAAAACGTGTTTCTCGCATTAAATAGCTCGAATAGAGCCATCTCGATAATTCTTCATACTTCGGACAGAAGTCTCACCAAGGTTATCGTAAAAAATGCATATCTCAGCTTGAAACCCAACGAAAGCCAAAATATCGCCGGTTCTGCATATCAAACCAACTGTGGAGTGGGGAAAACACCAGATTACGTGTTTCTCGCATTAAATAGCTCGAAAAGAGCGTTCTCGAAGATCCTGCATACTTCTGACAGAAGTCTCACCAATATTATCGCAGAAAATGCATATCTCAGTTTGAAACCCGACGAAAACCGAGTTATCTCTGGTTCTGCACATCAAACGTACCGTGGAGTGGTGAAAACACCAGAAAACGTATTTCGCGCATTAAGTAGCTCGAAAAGAGCGTTCTCGAAGATTCTGCATACTTCTGACAGAAGTCTCACCAGGATTAGCGTAGAAAATGCATATCTCAGCTTGAAACCCGACAGAAACCAAAATATCGCCGGTTCTGCATATCCAACGCACTGTGGAGTGGTGAAAACACCAGATAACGTGCTTCTCGCATTAAGTAGCTCGAAACGAGCGCTCTCGATGTTTCTGCATACTTCGGACAGATGTTTCACCAATATTATCGCAGAAAATGCATATCTCAGCTTGAAACCCGACGAAAACCGAGTTATCTCCGGTTCTGCAAATCAAACGTACCGTGGAGTGGTGAAAACACCAGAAAACGTATTTCGCGCATTAAGTAGCTCGAAAAGAGCGTTCTCGAAGATTCTGCATACTTCTGACAGAAGTCTCACCAGGATTATCGTAGAAAATGCATATCTCAGCTTGAAACCCGACCGAAACCAAAATATCGCCGGTTCTGCATATCATACGCACTGTGGAGTGGTGAAAACACCAGATTACGTGTTTCTCGCATTTAATAGCTCGAAAAGAGCGTTCTCGAAGATCCTGCATACTTCTGACAGAAGTCTCACCAAGATTATCGTAGAAAATGCATATCTCATCTTGAACCCCGACGAAAACCGAGTTATCTCCGGTTCTGCTCATCAAACGTACCGTGGAGTGGTGAAAACACCAGAAAACGAGTTTCGCGCATTAAGTAGCTCGAAAAGAGCGTTCTCGAAGATTCTGCATACTTCTGACAGAAGTCTCACCAGGATTATCGTAGAAAATGCATATCTCAGCTTGAAACCCGACCGAAACCAAGATATCTCCGGTTCTGCATGACAAACGTACTGTGGAGTGGTGAAAACACCAGAAAACGTATTTCGTGCACTAAGTAGCTCGAAAAGAGCGCTCTCGATGTTTCTGCATACTTTGGACAGATGTTTCACCAAGCTTATCGTAGAAAATGCATATCTCAGCTTGAAACCCGAAGAAAACCAAAATATCGCCGGTTCTTCATAACCAACGCACTGTGGAGTGGTGAAAACTCCAGATAACGTGTTTCTCGCATTAAGTAGCTCGAAACGAGCGATCTCGATGATTCTGCATACTTCGGACAGAAGTCTCAAAAAGATTATCGCAGAAAATGCATATCTCAGCTTGAAACCCCACGAAAACCAAGATATCGCCGGTTCTGCATATCAAACGCACTGTGGAGTTGTGAAAACACCGGATAAGGTTTTTCTCGCATTAAATAGCTCGAAAAGAGCGTTCTCGAAAATCCTGCATACTTCTGACAGAAGTCTCACCAAGATTATCGTAGAAAATGCATATCTCAGCTTGAATCCCGACGAAAACCGAGTTATCTCCGGTTCTGCACATCAAACGTACCGTGGAGTGGTGAAAACACCAGAAAACGTGTTTCGCGCATTAAGTAGCTCGAAAAGAGCGTTCTCGAAGATTCTGCATACTTCTGACAGAAGTCTCACCAGGGTTATCGTAGAAAATACATATCTCAGCTGGAAACACCACGAAAAAAAAGATATCGCCTGTTCTGCATATCAAACGCACTGTGGAGTGGTGGAAACAACCAGAGAACGTGTTTCCTCCATTATATAGCTCGCGAAGAGCGATCTCGATGATTCAGCATACTTCTGACAGAAGTCTCACCAGGATTATCGTAGAAAATGCATATCTCAGCTTGAAACCCCACGAAAACCAAGATATCTACTGTTCTGCATATCCAACGAACTGTGGAGTGGTGAAAACCCCAGAAAACGTGTTTCGCGCATTAAATAGCTCGAAAAGAGCCCTCTCGATGTTTCTGCATACTTTGGACAGATGTTTCACCAAGCTTATCGTAGAAAATGCATATCTCAGCTTGAAACCCGACGAAAACCAAAATATCGCCGGTTCTGCATATCCAACGCACTGTGGAGTGGTGAAAACCCCCTGAAAACGTGTTTCTCGCATTAAATAGCTCGAATAGAGCCATCTCGATAATTCTTCATACTTCGGACAGAAGTCTCACCAAGGTTATCGTAAAAAATGCATATCTCAGCTTGAAACCCAACGAAAGCCAAAATATCGCCGGTTCTGCATATCAAACCAACTGTGGAGTGGGGAAAACACCAGATTACGTGTTTCTCGCATTAAATAGCTCGAAAAGAGCGTTCTCGAAGATCCTGCATACTTCTGACAGAAGTCTCACCAATATTATCGCAGAAAATGCATATCTCAGTTTGAAACCCGACGAAAACCGAGTTATCTCTGGTTCTGCACATCAAACGTACCGTGGAGTGGTGAAAACACCAGAAAACGTATTTCGCGCATTAAGTAGCTCGAAAAGAGCGTTCTCGAAGATTCTGCATACTTCTGACAGAAGTCTCACCAGGATTATCGTAGAAAATGCATATCTCAGCTTGAAACCCGACAGAAACCAAAATATCGCCGGTTCTGCATATCCAACGCACTGTGGAGTGGTGAAAACACCAGAAAACGTGTTTCTCGCATTAACTAACTCGAAAAAAGCGTTCCCGATGATTCTGCATACTTCTGACAGATGACTCAAAAAGATTATCGCAGAAAATGCATATCTCAGCTTGAAACCCCACGAAAACCAAGATATCGCCGGTTCTGCATATCAAACGCACTGTGGAGTTGTGAAAACACCGGATAAGGTTTTTCTCGCATTAAATAGCTCGAAAAGAGCGTTCTCGAACATCCTGCATACTTCTGACAGAAGTCTCACCAAGATTATCGTAGAAAATGCATATCTCAGCTTGAATCCCGACGAAAACCGAGTTATCTCCGGTTCTGCACATCAAACGTACCGTGGAGTGGTGAAAACACCAGAAAACGTGTTTCGCGCATTAAGTAGCTCGAAAAGAGCGTTCTCGAAGATTCTGCATACTTCTGACAGAAGTCTCACCAGGATTATCGTAGAAAATACATATCTCAGCTGGAAACACCACGAAAATCAAGATATCGCCTGTTCTGCATATCAAACGCACTGTGGAGTGGTGAAAACAACCAGAGAACGTGTTTCCTCCATTATATAGCTCGCGAAGAGCGATCTCGATGATTCAGCATACTTCTGACAGAAGTCTCACCAGGATTATCGTAGAAAATGCATATCTCAGCTTGAAACCCGACCGAAACCAAGATATCTCCGGTTCTGCATGTCAAACGTACTGTGGAGCGGTGAGAACACCAGAAAACGTGTTTCGTGCATTAAGTAGCTCGAAAAGAGCGATCTAGATGATTCTGCATACTTCTGACTGAAGTCTCACCAATCTTATCGCAGAAAATGCATATCTCAGCTTGAAACCCGACGAAAACCGAGTTATCTCCGGTTCTGCACATCAAACGTACCGTGGAGTGGGGAAAACACCAGAAAACGTATTTCGCGCATTAAGTAGCTCGAAAAGAGCGTTCTCGAAGATTCTGCATACTTCTGACAGAAGTCTCACCAGGATTATCGTAGAAAATGCATATCTCAGCTTGAAACCCGACAGAAACCAAAATATCGCCGGTTCTGCATATCCAACGCACTGTGGAGTGGTGAAAACACCAGATAACGTGTTTCTCGCATTAAGTAGCTCGAAACGAGCGCTCTCGATGTTTCTGCATACTTCGGACAGATGTTTCACCAATATTATCGCAGAAAATGCATATCTCAGCTTGAAACCCGACGAAAACCGAGTTATCTCCGGTTCTGCAAATCAAACGTACCGTGGAGTGGTGAAAACACCAGAAAACGTATTTCGCGCATTAAGTAGCTTGAAAAGAGCGTTCTCGAAGATTCTGCATACTTCTGACAGAAGTCTCACCAGGATTATCGTAGAAAATGCATATCTCAGCTTGAAACCCGACCGAAACCAAAATATCGCCGGTTCTGCATATCATACGCACTGTGGAGTGGTGAAAACACCAGATTACGTGTTTCTCGCATTTAATAGCTCGAAAAGAGCGTTCTCGAAGATCCTGCATACTTCTGACAGAAGTCTCACCAAGATTATCGTAGAAAATGCATATCTCATCTTGAACCCCGACGAAAACCGAGTTATCTCCGGTTCTGCTCATCAAACGTACCGTGGAGTGGTGAAAACACCAGAAAACGAGTTTCGCGCATTAAGTAGCTCGAAAAGAGCGTTCTCGAAGATTCTGCATACTTCTGACAGAAGTCTCACCAGGATTATCGTAGAAAATGCATATCTCAGCTTGAAACCCGACCGAAACCAAGATATCTCCGGTTCTGTATGACAAACGTACTGTGGAGTGGTGAAAACACCAGAAAACGTGTTTCGTGCACTAAGTAGCTCGAAAAGAGCGCTCTCGATGTTTCTGCATACTTTGGACAGATGTTTCACCAAGCTTATCGTAGAAAATGCATATCTCAGCTTGAAACCCGAAGAAAACCAAAATATCGCCGGTTCTTCATAACCAACGCACTGTGGAGTGGTGAAAACTCCAGATAACGTGTTTCTCGCATTAAGTAGCTCGAAACGAGCGATCTCGATGATTCTGCATACTTCGGACAGAAGTCTCAACAAGATTATCGCAGAAAATGCATATCTCAGCTTGAAACCCCACGAAAACCAAGATATCGCCGGTTCTGCATATCAAACGCACTGTGGAGTTGTGAAAACACCGGATAAGGTTTTCCTCGCATTAAATAGCTCGAAAAGAGCGTTCTCGAAAATCCTGCATACTTCTGACAGAAGTCTCACCAAGATTATCGTAGAAAATGCATATCTCAGCTTGAATCCCGACGAAAACCGAGTTATCTCCGGTTCTGCACATCAAACGTACCGTGGAGTGGTGAAAACACCAGAAAACGTGTTTCGCGCATTAAGTAGCTCGAAAAGAGCGTTCTCGAAGATTCTGCATACTTCTGACAGAAGTCTCACCAGGATTATCGTAGAAAATACATATCTCAGCTGCAAACACCACGAAAATCAAGATATCGCCTGTTCTGCATATCAAACGCACTGTGGAGTGGTGAAAACAACCAGAGAACGTGTTTCCTCCATTATATAGCTCGCGAAGAGCGATCTCGATGATTCAGCATACTTCTGACAGAAGTCTCACCAGGATTATCGTAGAAAATGCATATCTCAGCTTGAAACCCGACCGAAACCAAGATATCTCCGGTTCTGCATGTCAAACGTACTGTGGAGTGGTGAGAACACCAGAAAACGTGTTTCGTGCATTAAGTAGCTCGAAAAGAGCGATCTAGATGATTCTGCATACTTCTGACTGAAGTCTCACCAATCTTATCGCAGAAAATGCATATCTCAGCTTGAAACCCGACGAAAACCGAGTTATCTCCGGTTCTGCACATCAAACGTACCGTGGAGTGGTGAAAACACCAGAAAACGTATTTCGCGCATTAAGTAGCTCGAAAAGAGCGTTCTCGAAGATTCTGCATACTTCTGACAGAAGTCTCACCAGGATTATCGTAGAAAATGCATATCTCAGCTTGAAACCCGACAGAAACCAAAATATCGCCGGTTCTGCATATCCAACGCACTGTGGAGTGGTGAAAACACCAGATAACGTGTTTCTCGCATTAAGTAGCTCGAAACGAGCGCTCTCGATGTTTCTGCATACTTCGGACAGATGTTTCACCAATATTATCGCAGAAAATGCGTATCTCAGCTTGAAACCCGACGAAAACCGAGTTATCTCCGGTTCTGCAAATCAAACGTACCGTGGAGTGGTGAAAACACCAGAAAACGTATTTCGCGCATTAAGTAGCTTGAAAAGAGCGTTCTCGAAGATTCTGCATACTTCTGACAGAAGTCTCACCAGGATTATCGTAGAAAATGCATATCTCAGCTTGAAACCCGACCGAAACCAAAATATCGCCGGTTCTGCATATCATACGCACTGTGGAGTGGTGAAAACACCAGATTACGTGTTTCTCGCATTTAATAGCTCGAAAAGAGCGTTCTCGAAGATCCTGCATACTTCTGACAGAAGTCTCACCAAGATTATCGTAGAAAATGCATATCTCATCTTGAACCCCGACGAAAACCGAGTTATCTCCGGTTCTGCTCATCAAACGTACCGTGGAGTGGTGAAAACACCAGAAAACGAGTTTCGCGCATTAAGTAGCTCGAAAAGAGCGTTCTCGAAGATTCTGCATACTTCTGACAGAAGTCTCACCAGGATTATCGTAGAAAATGCATATCTCAGCTTGAAACCCGACCGAAACCAAGATATCTCCGGTTCTGCATGACAAACGTACTGTGGAGTGGTGAAAACACCAGAAAACGTGTTTCGTGCACTAAGTAGCTCGAAAAGAGCGCTCTCGATGTTTCTGCATACTTTGGACAGATGTTTCACCAAGCTTATCGTAGAAAATGCATATCTCAGCTTGAAACCCGAAGAAAACCAAAATATCGCCGGTTCTTCATAACCAACGCACTGTGGAGTGGTGAAAACTCCAGATAACGTGTTTCTCGCATTAAGTAGCTCGAAACGAGCGATCTCGATGATTCTGCATACTTCGGACAGAAGTCTCAACAAGATTATCGCAGAAAATGCATATCTCAGCTTGAAACCCCACGAAAACCAAGATATCGCCGGTTCTGCATATCAAACGCACTGTGGAGTTGTGAAAACACCGGATAAGGTTTTTCTCGCATTAAATAGCTCGAAAAGAGCGTTCTCGAAAATCCTGCATACTTCTGACAGAAGTCTCACCAAGATTATCGTAGAAAATGCATATCTCAGCTTGAATCCCGACGAAAACCGAGTTATCTCCGGTTCTGCACATCAAACGTACCGTGGAGTGGTGAAAACACCAGAAAACGTGTTTCGCGCATTAAGTAGCTCGAAAAGAGCGTTCTCGAAGATTCTGCATACTTCTGACAGAAGTCTCACCAGGATTATCGTAGAAAATACATATCTCAGCTGGAAACACCACGAAAATCAAGATATCGCCTGTTCTGCATATCAAACGCACTGTGGAGTGGTGAAAACAACCAGAGAACGTGTTTCCTCCATTATATAGCTCGCGAAGAGCGATCTCGATGATTCAGCATACTTCGGACAGAAGTCTCACCAAGATTATCGCAGGAAATGCATATCTTATCTTGAAACCCCACGAAAACCAAGATATCTCCGGTTCTGCATATCCAACGAACTGTGGAGTGGTGAAAACCCCAGAAAACGTGTTTCTCGCATAAAATAGCTCGAAAAGAGCGCTCTCGATGTTTCCGCATACTTCGGACAGATGTTTCACCAAGATTATTGTAGAAAATGCATATCTCAGCTTGAAACCCGACCGAAACAAGATATCTCCGGTTCTGCATGTCAAACGTACTGTGGAGTGGTGAAAACACCAGAAAACGTGTTTCCTGCATTAAGTAGCTCGAAAAGAGCGATCTAGTTGATTCTGCATCCTTCTGACAAAAGAACCACCAAGATTATCGCAGAAAATGCATATCTCAGCTGGAAACACCACGAAAATCAAGATATCGCCTGTTCTGCATATCAAACGCACTGTGGAGTGGTGAATACAACCAGAGAACGTGTTTCTCGTATTAAATAGCTCGAAAAGAGCGATCTCGATGATTCAGCATATTTCGGACAGGAGTCTCACCAAGATTATCGCAGGAAATGCATATCTCAGCTTGAAACCCCACGAAAACCAAGATATCTCCGGTTCTGCATATCCAACGAACTGTGGAGTGGTGAAAACCCCAGAAAACGAGTTTCTCGCATTAAATAGCTCGAAAAGAGCGCTCTCGATGTTTCTGCATACTTCGGACAGATGTTTCACCAAGATTATCGTAGAAAATGCATATCTCATCTTGAACCCCGACGAAAACCGAGTTATCTCCGGTTCTGCTCATCAAACGTACCGTGGAGTGGTGAAAACACCAGAAAACGTGTTTCGCGCATTAAGTAGCTCGAATAGAGCGTTCTCGCAGATTCTGCATACTTCTGACAGAAGTCTCACCAGGATTATCGTAGAAAATGCATATCTCAGCTTGAAACCCGACCGAAACCAAGATATCTCCGGTTCTGCATGTCAAACGTACTGTGGAGTGGTGAGAACACCAGAAAACGTGTTTCGTGCATTAAGTAGCTCGAAAAGAGCGATCTAGATGATTCTGCATACTTCTGACTGAAGTCTCACCAATCTTATCGCAGAAAATGCATATCTCAGCTTGAAACCCGACGAAAACCGAGTTATCTCCGGTTCTGCACATCAAACGTACCGTGGAGTGGTGAAAACACCAGAAAACGTATTTCGCGCATTAAGTAGCTCGAAAAGAGCGTTCTCGAAGATTCTGCATACTTCTGACAGAAGTCTCACCAGGATTATCGTAGAAAATGCATATCTCAGCTTGAAACCCGACAAAAACCAAAATATCGCCGGTTCTGCATATCCAACGCACTGTGGAGTGGTGAAAACACCAGATAACGTGTTTCTCGCATTAAGTAGCTCGAAACGAGCGCTCTCGATGTTTCTGCATACTTCGGACAGATGTTTCACCAAGATTATCGTAAAAATGCATATCTCAGCTTGACACCCGACGAAAACCAAAATATCGCCGGTTCTGCATATCTAACGCACTGTGGAGTGGTGAAAACACCGGATAAGGCTTTTCTCGCATTACCTAGCACGAAAAGAGCGATCTCGATGTTTCAGCATACTTCGGACGGAAGTCTCACCAAGATTATCGCAGAAAATGCATATCTCACCTTGAAACCCCACGAAAACCAAGATATCGCCGGTTCTGCATATCATACGCACTGTGGAGTGGTGAAAACACCAGATTACGTGTTTCTCGCATTAAATAGCTCGAAAAGAGCGTTCTCGAAGATCCTGCATACTTCTGACAGAAGTCTCACCAAGATTATCGTAGAAAATGCATATCTCAGCTTGAAACCCGACGAAAACCGAGTTTTCTCCGGTTCTGCACATCAAACGCACCGTGGAGTGGTGAAAACACCAGAAAACGTGTTTCGCGCATTAAGTAGCTCCGACAGAGCATTTCCGAAGATTCTGCATGCTTCTGACAGAAGTCTCACCAGGATTATCGTAGAAAATGCATATCTCAGCTGGAAACACCACGAAAATCAAGCTATCGCCTGTTCTGCATATCAAACGCACTGTGGAGTGGTGAAAACAACCAGAGAACGTGTTTCTCGCATTAAATAGCTCGAAAAGAGCGTTCTCGAAGATCCTGCATACTTCTGACAGAAGTGTCACCAATATTATCGCAGAAAATGCATATCTCTGCTTGAAACCCGACGAAAACCGAGTTATCTCCGGTTCTGCACATCAAACGTACCGTGGAGTGGTGAAAACACCAGAAAACGTATTTCGCGCATTAAGTAGCTCGAAAAGAGCGTTCTCGAAGATTCTGCATACTTCTGACAGAAGTCTCACCAGGATTATCGTAGAAAATGCATATCTCAGCTTGAAACCCGACAGAAACCAAAATATCGCCGGTTCTGCATATCATACGCACTGTGGAGTGGTGAAAACACCAGATTACGTGTTTCTCGCATTTTATAGCTCGAAACGAGCGATCTCGATGATTCTGCATACTTCAAACAGATGTTTCACCAAGATTATCGTAGAAAATGCATATCTCAGCTTGAAACCCCACGAAAACCAAGATATCTACTGTTCTGCATATCCAACGAACTGTGGAGTGGTGAAAACCCCAGAAAACGTGTTTCGCGCATTAAATAGCTCGAAAAGATCGCTCTCGATGTTTCTGCATACTTTGGACAGATGTTTCACCAAGCTTATCGTAGAAAATGCATATCTCAGCTTGAAACCCGACGAAAACCAAAAGATCGCCGGTTCTTCATATCCAACGCACTGTGGAGTGGTGAAAACCCCCTGAAAACGTGTTTCTCGCATTAAATAGCTCGAATAGAGCGATCTCGATAATTGTTCATACTTCGGACAGAAGTCTCACCAAGATTATCGTAAAAAATGCATATCTCAGCTTGAAACCCGACCGAAACCAAGATATCTCCGGTTCTGCATGCCAAACGTACTGTGGTGTGGTGAAAACACCAGAAAACGTGTTTCGTGCATTAAGTAGCTAGAAAAGAGCGATCTAGATGATTCTGCACACTTCTGACTGAAGTCTCACCAATATTATCGCAGAAAATGCATATCTCAGCCAGAAACCCCACGAAAACCAAGATATCGCTGGTTCTGCATATCAAACGCACTGTGGAGTGGTGAAAACACCAGATAACGTGTTTCTCGCATTAAATAGCTCGAAAAGAGCGATCTAGATGATTCAGCATACTTCGGACAGATGTTTCACGAAGATTATCGTAGAAAATGCATATCTCAGCTTGACACCCGACGAAAACCGAAATATCGCCGGTTCTGCATATCAAACCAACTGTGGAGTGGTGAAAACACCAGATAACGTGTTTCTCGCATTAAATAGCTCGAAAGGCGCGATCTCGATGATTCTGCATACTTCTAACAGAAGTCTCACGACGATTATCGCAGAAAATGCATATCTCTGCTTGAAACCCCACGAAAACCAAGATATCTACTGTTCTGCATATCCAACGAACTGTGGAGTGGTGAAAACCCCAGAAAACGTGTTTCTCGCATTAAATAGCTGGAAGAGAGCGCTCTCGATGTTTCTGCATACTTCGGACAGATGTTTCACCAAGCTTATCGTAGAAAATGCATATCTCAGCTTGAAACCCGAGGAAAACCAAAAGATCGCCGGTTCTTCATATCCAACGCACTGTGGAGTGGTGAAAACCCCCTGAAAACGTGTTTCTCGCATTAAATAGCTCGAATAGAGCGATCTCGATAATTGTTCATACTTCGGACAGAAGTCTCACCAAGATTATCGTAAAAAATGCATATCTCAGCTTGAAACCCGACCGAAACCAAGATATCTCCGGTTCTGCATGCCAAACGTACTGTGGTGTGGTGAAAACACCAGAAAACGTGTTTCGTGCATTAAGTAGCTAGAAAAGAGCGATCTAGATGATTCTGCACACTTCTGACTGAAGTCTCACCAATATTATCGCAGAAAATGCATATCTCAGCTTGAAACCCCACGAAAACCAAGATATCGCTGGTTCTGCATATCAAACGCACTGTGGAGTGGTGAAAACACCAGATAACGTGTTTCTCGCATTAAATAGCTCGAAAAGAGCGATCTAGATGATTCAGCATACTTCGGACAGATGTTTCACGAAGATTATCGTAGAAAATGCATATCTCAGCTTGACACCCGACGAAAACCGAAATATCGCCGGTTCTGCATATCAAACCAACTGTGGAGTGGTGAAAACACCAGATAACGTGTTTCTCGCATTAAATAGCTCGAAAGGCGCGATCTCGATGATTCTGCATACTTCTAACAGAAGTCTCACGACGATTATCGCAGAAAATGCATATCTCTGCTTGAAACCCCACGAAAACCAAGATATCTACTGTTCTGCATATCCAACGAACTGTGGAGTGGTGAAAACCCCAGAAAACGTGTTTCTCGCATTGAATAGCTGGAAGAGAGCGCTCTCGATGTTTCTGCATACTTCGGACAGATGTTTCACCAAGCTTATCGTAGAAAATGCATATCTGAGCTTGAAACCCGACAAAAACCAAAATACCGCCGGTTCTGCATATCCAACGCACTGTGGAGTGGTGAAAACACCAGATAACGTGTTTCTCGCATTAAGTAGCTCGAAACGAGCGCTCTCGATGTTTCTGCATACTTCGGACAGATGTTTCACCAAGATTATCGTAGAAAATGCATATCTCAGCTTGAAACCCCACGAAAACCAAGATATCGCCGGTTCTGCATATCATACGCACTGTGGAGTGGTGAAAACACCAGATAACGTGTTTCTCGCATTAAATAGCTCGAAAAGAGCGTTCTGGAAGATCCTGCGTACTTCTGACAGAAGTATCACTACGATTATCGTAGATAATGCATATCTCAGCTTGAAACCCGACGAAAACCGAGTTATCCCCGGTTCTGCACATCAAACGTACCGTGGAGTGGTGAAAACACCAGAAAACGTGTTTCTCGCATTAAATAGCTCGAAAAGCGCGATCTCGATGATTCTGCATACTTCTAACAGAAGTCTCACGAAGATTATCGCAGAAAATGCATATCTCTGCTTGAAACCCCACGAAAACCAAGATATCTACTGTTCTGCATATCCAACGAACTGTGGGGTGGTGAAAACCCCAGATAACGTGTTTCTCGCATTAAGTAGCTCGAAACGAGCGCTCTCGATGTTTCTGCATACTTCGGACAGATGTTTCACCAAGATTATCGTAAAAATGCATATCTCAGCTTGACACCCGACGAAAACCAAAATATCGCCGGTTCTGCATATCTAACGCACTGTGGAGTGGTGAAAACACCGGATAAGGCTTTTCTCGCATTACCTAGCACGAAAAGAGCGATCTCGATGTTTCAGCATACTTCGGACGGAAGTCTCACCAAGATTATCGCAGAAAATGCATATCTCACCTTGAAACCCCACGAAAACCAAGATATCGCCGGTTCTGCATATCATACGCACTGTGGAGTGGTGAAAACACCAGATTACGTGTTTCTCGCATTAAATAGCTCGAAAAGAGCGTTCTCGAAGATCCTGCATACTTCTGACAGAAGTCTCACCAAGATTATCGTAGAAAATGCATATCTCATCTTGAAACCCGACGAAAACCGAGTTTTCTCCGGTTCTGCACATCAAACGCACCGTGGAGTGGTGAAAACACCAGAAAACGTGTTTCGCGCATTAAGTAGCTCGGAAAGAGCATTTTAGAAGATTCTGCATGCTTCTGACAGAAGTCTCACCAGGATTATCGTAGAAAATGCATATCTCAGCTGGAAACACCACGAAAACCAAGATATCTCCGGTTTTGCATATCAAACGCACTGTGGAGTGGTCAAAACACCAGAGAACGTGTTTCTCGCATTAAATATCTCGAATAGAGCGATCACGATGATTCTGCATACTTCTGACAGAAGTTTCACCAATATTATCGCAGAAAATGCATATCTCAGCTTGAAACCTCACGAAAATCAAGATGGCGCCGGTTCTGCATATCAAACGCACCGTGGAATGTTGAAAACACCAGAAAACTTGTTTTTTCGCATTAAATAGCTCGAAAAGAGCGATCCCGATGATTCTGCATACTTCTGACAGAAGTCTCACCAATATTATCGCAGAGAATGCATATCTCAGCTTGAAACCTCACGAAAATCAAGATGTCACCGGATCTGCATATCAAACGCACTGTGGAGTGGCGAGAACAACCAGATAACGTGTTTCTCGCATTAAATAGCTCGAAAAGAGCGCTCTAGAAGATTCTGCATATGTCTGACTGAAGACTCACCAAGATTATCGCAGAAAATGCATATCTCAGCTTGAAACCTCACCAAAATCAAGATGTCACCGGATCTGCATATCAAACGCACTGTGGAGTGGCGAAAACAACCAGATAACGTGTTTCTCGCATTAAATAGCTCGAAAAGAGCGCTCTAGATGATTCTGCATATGTCTGACTGAAGACTCACCAAGATTATCGCAGAAAATGCATATCTCAGCTTGAAACCTCACAAAAATCAAGATGTCACCGGATCTGCATATCAAACGCACTGTGGAGTGGCGAAAACAACCAGATAACGTGTTTCTCGCATTAAATAGCTCGAAAAGAGCGCTCTAGATGATTCTGCATATGACTGACTGAAGACTCACCAAGATTATCGCAGAAAATGCATATCTCAGCTTGAAACCTCACCAAAATCAAGATTTCGCCGGTTCTGCAAATCAAACGCACTCTGGAGTGGCGAAAACACCAGAAAACTTCTTTCACGCATTAAATAGCTCGAAACGAGCGATCAAGATGATTCTGCATAGTTCTGACTGAAGTCTCACCAATATTATCGCAGAAAATGCATATCTCAGCTTGAAACCTCACGAAAATAAAGATGGCGCCGGTTCTGCATATCCAACGAACTGTGGAGTGGTGAAAACCCCAGATAACGTGTTTCTCACATTAAATAACTCGAAAAGAGCGATCTCGATGATTCTGCATACTTCGGACAGAAGTCTCACCAAGATTATCGCAGAAAATGCATATCTCAGCTGGAAACCCAACGAAAACCAAGATATCGCCGGTTCTGCATA
>CATORF010000104.1:0-28773 GCA_951804975.1 Anthophora plumipes
TGCAGAACCGGCGATATCTTGATTTTCATGATGTTTCCAGCTGAGATATGCATTGTCTGCGATAATCATGGTGAGCCTTCTGTCAGAAGTATGCAGAATCATCTAGATCGCTCTTTTTGAGCTATTTAATGCGAGCAACACGTTATCCGGTGTTTTCACCACTCCACAGTGCGTTTGATTTGCAGAACCGCCAACATCTTGGTTTTCGTGGGGTTTCAAGCTGAGATATGCATTTTCTGCGATAATGTTGGTGAGACTTCAGTCAGAAGGATGCAGAATCATCAAGATCGCTCTTTTCGAGGTATTTAATGCGAAAAAAGAAGTTTTCTGGTGTTTTCAACATTCCACAGTGCGTTTGATATGCGGAACCGGCGACATCTTGGCTGTCGTAGGGTATCAAGCTGTGATATGCATTTTCTACGATAATCTTGGCGAGACTTCTGTCAGAAGTATGCAGAATCATCGGGATCGCTCTATTCGAGCTATTTATTGCGAGAACCACGTTAACTGGTGTTTTCACCACTCCACAGTGCGTTTGATATGCAGAACCGGCGACATCTTGGATTTCGTCGGGGTTCAAGCTGAGATATGCATTTTCTACGATAATCTTGGTGAGACTGCTGTCAGAAGTATGCAGAATCATCGGGATCTCTCTTTCCGAGCTATTTAATGCGAGAAACACGTTCTCTGGTTGTTTTCACCACTCCACAGTGCGTTTGACATGCAGAACCGGAAATATCTTGGTTTCGGTCGGGTTTCAAGCTGAGAAATGCATTTTCTACGATAATCTTGGTGAGACTTCTGTCAGAAGTATGCAGAATCTTCGAGAACGCTCTTTTCGAGCTACTTAAAGCGAGAAACACGTTATCTGGTTGTTTTCACCACTCCACAGTGCGTTTGATATGCAGAACCGGCGTCATCTAGATTTTCGTGAGGTTTCAAGGTAAGATATGCATTTTTTGCGATAATAGTGGTAAGACTTCAGTCAGGCGTATGCAGAATCATCTAGATCGCTCTTTTCGAGCTACTTAATGCGAGAAACACGTTTTCTGGTGTTTTCACCACTCCACACAACGTTTTATGTGCAGAACCGGCGACATCTTGGATTTCGTCGGGTTTCAAGCTGAGATATGCATTTTCTGCGATAATATTGGTGAGACTTCAGTCAGAAGTATGCAGAATCATCGGGATCGCTCTTTTCGAGCTATTTATTGCGAGAAACACGTTATCCGGTGTTTTCACCACACCACAGTGCGAATGATATGCAGAACCGGCGACATCTTGGATTTCGTCGGGTTTCAAGCTGAGATATGCATTTTCTACGATAATCTTAGTGAGACTTCTGTCAGAAGTATGCAGAATCATCGGGATCGCTCTTTTCGAGCTATTTAATGCGAGAAACACGTTATCTGGCGTTTTCACCACTCCACAGTGCGTTTGATATGCAGAACCGGAGACATCATGGCTGTCGTAGGGTATCAAGCTGAGTTATGCATTTTCTACGATAATCTTGGTGAGACTTCTGTCAGAAGTATGCAGAATCATCGGGATCGCTCTTTTCGAGCTATTTAATGCGAGAAACACGTTATCTGGCGTTTTCACCGCTCCACAGTGCGTTTGATATGCAGAACCGTCGACATCATGGCTGTCGTAGGGTATCAAGCTGAGATATGCATTTTCTACGATAAGCTTGTTGAGACTTCTGTCAGAAGTATGCAGAATCATCGGGATCGCTCTTGTCGAGCTATTTATTGCGAGAAAAACGTTATCTGGTGTTTTCACCACTCGACAGTGCGTTTGATATGCAGACCCGGCGACATCTTGGATTTCGTCGGGATTCAAGCTGAGATATGCATTTTCTACGATAATCTTGGTGAGACTTCTGTCAGAAGTATGCAGAATCATCGGGATCGCTCTTGTCGAGCTATTTATTGCGAGAATAACGTTATCTGGTGTTTTCACCACTCCACAGTGCGTTTGATATGCAGAACCGGCGACACCTTGGATTTCCTCGGGGTTTAAGCTGAGATATGTATTTTCTACGATAATCTTGGTGAGACTTCTGTCAGAAGTATGCAGAATCATCGGGATCTTTCTTTTCGAGCTATTTAATGCGAGAAACACGTTATCTGGTGTTTTCACCACTCCAAAGTGCGTATGATATGCAGAACCGACGATATCTTGGTTTTCGTGGGGTTTCAAGCTCAGATATGCAATTTCTGCGATAATCTTGGTGAGACTACTGTCAGAAGTATGCAGAATCTTCGAGATCGCTCTTTTCAAGCTATTTAATGCGAGCAACACGTTATCCGGTGTTTTCACCACTCCACAGTGCGTTTGATATGCAGAACCGCCGACATCTTGGCTTTCGTCGGGCATCAAGCTGAGATATGCATTTTCTGCGATAACATTAGTGAGACTTCAGTCAGAAGTATGCAGAATCATCTAGATCGCTCTTTTCGAGATATTTAATGCGAAAAAACCAGCTTTCTAGTGTTTTCAACATTCCAAGGTGCGTTTGATATGCAGAACCGGCGACATCTTGGATTTCGTCGGGTATCAAGCTGAGATATGCATTTTCTACGATAATCTTGGTGAGTCTTCTGTCAGAAGTATGCAGAATCTTCGAGATCGCTCTTTTCGAGCTAGTTAATGCGAGAAACACGTTCTGTGTATGTTTGCACCACTCCACAGTGCGTTTGATATGCAGAACCGGCGACATCTTGATTTTCGTGAGGTTTCAAGCTGAGATATGCGTTTTCTGCGATAATATTGGTGAGACTTCAGTCAGAAGTATGCAGAATCTTCGAGATCGCTCTTTTCAAGCTATTTAATGCGAGCAACACGTTATCCGGTGTTTTCACCACTCCACAGTGCGTTTGATATGCAGAACCGCCGACATCTTGGCTTTCGTCGGGCATCAAGCTGAGATATGCATTTTCTACGATAATCTTGGTGAGACTTCTGTCAGAAGTATGCAGAATCTTCGAGATCGCTCTTTTCGAGCTATTTAATGCGAGACAAACGTTATCTGGTGTTTTCACCACTCCGCAGTGCGTTTGATATGCAGAACCGGCGACCTCTTGGATTTCGTCGGGGTTCAAGCTGAGATGTGCATTTTCTGCGATAATCTTGGTGAGTCTTCTGCCAGAAATATGCAGGATCTTCGAGATCGCTCTGTTCGAGCTAGTTAATGCGAGAAACATGTTATCTGGTGTTTTCACCACTCCACAGTGCGTTTGATATGCAGAACCGGCGACATCTTGATTTTCGTGAGGTTTCAAGCTGAGATATGCATTTTCTGCGATAATATTGGTGAGACTACAGTCAGAAGTATGCAGAATCATCTAGATCGCTCTTTTTGAGATATTTAATGCGAAAAAACAAGTTTTCTGGTGTTTTCAACATTCCACAGTGCGTTTGATATGCAGAACCGGCGACATCTTGGCTGTCGTAGGGTATCAAGCTGAGATATGCATTTTCTACGATAATCTTGGTGAGACTTCTGCCAGAAGTATGCAGAATCAGCGGGATCGCTCTATTCGAGATATTTATTGCGAGAAACACGTTATCCGGTGTTTTCACCACTCCACAGTGCGTTTGACATGCAGAACCGGAAATATCTTGGTTTCGGTCGGGTTTCAAGCTGAGATATGCATTTTCTGCGATAATCTTGGTGAGTCTTCTCTCAGAAGTATGCAGAATCATCTAGATCGCTCTTTCCGTGCTTTTTACTGCGAGAAACACGGTTTCTATTGTATTCACCACGCCACAGTACGTTTGACATGCAGAACCGGAAATATCTTGGTTTCGGTCGGGTTTCAAGCTGAGAAATGCATTTTCTACGATAATCTTGGTGAGACTTCTGTCAGAAGTATGCAGAATCATCGGGATCGCTCTTTTCGAGCTATTTAATGCGAGAAACACGTTATCTGGCGTTTTCACCACTCCACAGTGCGTTTGATATGCAGAACCGTCGACATCATGGCTGTCGTAGGGTATCAAGCTGAGATATGCATTTTCTACGATAATCTTGGTGAGACTTCTGTCAGAAGTATGCAGAATCTTCGAGAACGCTCTTTTCGAGCTACTTAAAGCGAGAAACACGTTATCTGGTTGTTTTCACCACTCCACAGTGCGTTTGATATGCAGAACCGGCGTCATCTAGATTTTCGTGAGGTTTCAAGGTGAGATATGCATTTTTTGCGATAATAGTGGTGAGACTTCAGTCAGAGGTATGCAGAATCATCTTGATCGCACGTTTCGAGATACTTAATGCGAGAAACACGTTTTCTGGTGTTTTCACCACTCCACAGAACGTTTTATGTGCAGAACCGGCGACATCTTGGATTTCGTCGGGTTTCAAGCTGAGATATGCATTTTCTGCGATAATATTGGTGAGACTTCAGTCAGAGGTATGCAGAATCATCTTGATCGCACGTTTCGAGATACTTAATGCGAGAAACACGTTTTCTGGTGTTTTCACCACTCCACAGAACGTTTTATGTGCAGAACCGGCGACATCTTGGATTTCGTCGGGTTTCAAGCTGAGATATGCATTTTCTGCGATAATATTGGTGAGACTTCAGTCAGAAGTATGCAGAATCATCTAGATCGCTCTTTTCGAGATATTTAATGCGAAAAAACAAGTTTTCTGGTGTTTTCAACATTCCACAGTGCGTTTGATATGCAGAACCGGCGACATCTTGGATTTCGTCGGGTATCAAGATGAGATATGCATTTTCTACGATAATCTTGGTGAGTCTTCTGTCAGAAGTATGCAGAATCTTCGAGATCGCTCTTTTCGAGCTAGTTAATGCGAGAAACACGTTCTGTGTATGTTTTCACCACTCCACAGTGCGTTTGATATGCAGAACCGGCGACATCTTGATTTTCGTGAGGTTTCAAGCTGAGATATGCATTTTCTGCGATAATATTGGTGAGACTTCAGTCAGAAGTATGCAGAATCATCAAGATCGCTCTTTTCGAGCTATTTAATGCGAGAAACACGTTATCTGGTGTTTTCACCACTCCGCAGTGCGTTTGATATGCAGAACCGGCGAAATCTTGGATTTCGTCGGGGTTCAAGCTGAGATATGCATTTTCTACGATAATCTTGGTGAGACTTCTGTCAGAAGTATGCAGAATCATCGGGATCGCTCTTTTCGAGCTATTTAATGCGCGAAACACGTTATCTGGCGTTTTCACCACTCCACAGTGCGTTTGATATGCAGAACCGGCGACATCTTGGATTTCGTCGGGGTTCAAGCTGAGATATGCATTTTCTACGATAATCTTGGTGAGACTTCTGTCAGAAGTATGCAGAATCATCGGGATCTCTCTTTTCGAGCTATTTAATGCGAGAAACACGTTATCTGGTGTTTTCACCACTCCGCAGTGCGTTTGATATGCAGAACCGGCGAAATCTTGGATTTCGTCGGGGTTCAAGCTGAGATATGCATTTTCTACGATAATCTTGGTGAGACTTCTGTCAGAAGTATGCAGAATCATCGGGATCGCTCTTTTCGAGCTATTTAATGCGCGAAACACGTTATCTGGCGTTTTCACCACTCCACAGTGCGTTTGATATGCAGAACCGGCGACATCTTGGCTGTCGCTGGGTATCAAGCTGAGATATGCTTTTTCTACGATAATCTTGGTGAGACTTCTGTCAGAAGTATGCAGAATCATCGGGATCGCTCTATTCGAGCTATTTATTGCGTGAAACACGTTATCCGGTGTTTTCACCACACCACAGTGCGTATGATATGCAGAACCGGCGACATCTTGGATTTCGTCGGGTTTCAAGCTGAGATATGCATTTTCTACGATAATCTTGGTGAGACTTCTGTCAGAAGTATGCAGAATCATCGGGATCGCTCTTTTCGAGGTATTTAATGCGAGAAACACGTTATCTGGCGTTTTCACCACTCCACAGTGCGTTTGATATGCAGAACCGGCGACATCATGGCTGTCGTAGGGTATCAAGCTGAGATATGCATTTTCTACGATAATCTTGGTGAGACTTCTGTCAGAAGTATGCAGAATCATCGGGATCGCTCTTTTCGAGCTATTTAATGCGAGAAACACGTTATCCGGTGTTTTCACCACTCCACAGTGCGTTAGATATGCAGAACCGGCGACATCTTGGATTTCGTCGGGTTTCAAGCTGAGATATGCATTTTCTACGATAATCTTGGTGAGACTTCTGTCAGAAGTATGCAGAATCTTCGAAATCGCTCTTTTCGAGCTATTTAATGCGAAAAAATAAGTTTTCTGGTGTTTTCAACATTCCACAGAGCGTTTGATATGCAGAAACGGCGATATCTTGATTTTCGTGGTGTTTCCAGCTGAGATATGCATTTTCTGCGATAATGTAGGTGAGTCTTCCGCCAGAAGTATGCAGAATCATCTAGATCGCTCTTTTCGAGATATTTGATGCGAGAAACACGTAATCTGGTTGTTTTCACCACTCCACAGTGCGTTTGATATGCAGAACCGGCGACATCTAGATTTTCGTGAGGTTTCAAGCTGAGACATGCATTTTTTGCGATAATCTTGGTGAGACTTCAGTCAGAAGTTTGCAGAATCATCTATATCGCTCTTTTCGAGCAACTTAATGCGAAAAAACAAGTTTTCTGGTGTTTTCAACATTCCACAGTGCGTTTGATATGCCGAACCGGCGATATCTTGATCTTCGTGGTGTTTCCAGCTGGGATATGCATTTTCAGCGATAATCTTGGTGAGTCTTCTGTCAGAAGTATGCAGAATCATCGAGATCGCTCTTTTCGAGCTATTTAATGCGAGAAACACGTTATCCGGTGTTTTCACCACTCCACAGTGCGTTTGATATGCAGAAACGGCGACACCTTGGCTTTCGTCGGGTATCAAGCTGAGATATGCATTTTCTACGATAATCTTGGTGAGACTTCTGTCAGAAGTATGCAGAATCATCGGGATCGCTCTTTTCGAGCTATTTAATGCGAAAAAAAAGTTTTCTGGTGTTTTCACCACTCCACAGTGCGTTTGATATGCAGAACCGGCGATATCTTGATTTTCGTGGTGTTTCCAGCTGAGATATGCATTTTCTGCGATAATCTTGGTGAGTCTTCTGTCAGAAGTATGCAGAATCATCTAGATCGCTCTTTTCGAGCTATTTAATGCGAAAAAACAAGTTTTCTGGTGTTTTCAACATTCCACAGTGCGTTTGATATGCAGAACCGGCGACATCTTGGCTGTCGTAGGGTATCAAGCTGAGATATGCCTTTTCTACGATAATCTTGGTGAGACTTCTGTCACAAGTATGCAGATTCATCGGGATCGCTCTTTTCGAGCTATTTAATGCGAGAAACATGTTATCTGGCGTTTTCACCACTACACAGTGCGTTTGATATGCAGAACCGGCGACATCTTGGCTGTCGTAGGGTATCAAGCTGAGATATGCATTTTCTACGATAATCTTGGTGAGACCTCTGTCAGAGGTATGCAGAATCTTCGAAATCGCTCTTTTCGAGCTATTTAATGCGAAAAAATAAGTTTTCTGTTGTTTTCAACATTCCACAGTGCGTTTGATATGCAGAAACGGCGATATCTTGATTTTCGTGGTGTTTCCAGCTGAGATATGCATTTTCTGCGATAATCTAGGTGAGTCTTCTGCCAGAAGTATGCAGAATCATCTAGATCGCTCTTTTCGAGCTATTTGATGCGACAAACACGTTATCTGGTTGTTTTCACCACTCCACAGTGCGTTTGATATGCAGAACCGGCGACATCTTGATTTTCGTGAGGTTTCAAGCTGAGACATGCATTTTCTGCGATAATCTTGGTGAGACTTCAGTCAGAAGTATGCGGAATCATCTATATCGCTCTTTTCGAGCTATTTAATGCGAAAAAACAAGTTTTCTGGTGTTTTCAACATTCCACAGTGCGTTTGATATGCCGAAGCGGCGATATCTTGATCTTCGTGGTGTTTCCAGCTGAGATATACATTTTCAGCGATAATCTTGGTGAGTCTTCTGTCAGAAGTATGCAGAATCAACGGGATCGCTCTTTTCGAGATATTTAATGCGAGAAACACGTTATCCGGTGTTTTCACCACTCCACAGTGCGTTTGACATGCAGAAACGGAGATATCTTGGTTTCGGTCGGGTTTCATGCTGAGATATGCATTTTCTGCGATAATCTGGGTAAGTCTTCTGTCAGAAGTATGCAGAATCTTCGAGATCGCTCTGTTCGAGCTACTTAATGCGAGAAACACGTTATCTGGTGTTTTCACCACTCCACAGTGCGTTTGATATGCAGAACCGGCGATATCTTGATTTTCGTGAGGTTTCAAGCTGAGATATGCATTTTCTGCGATAATATTGGTGAGACTACAGTCAGAAGTATGCAGAATCATCTAGATCGCTCTTTTTGAGATATTTAATGCGAAAAAACAAGTTTTCTGGTGTTTTCAACATTCCACAGTGCGTTTGATATGCAGAACCGGCGACATCTTGGCTGTCGTAGGGTATCAAGCTGAGATATGCATTTTCTACGATAATCTTGGTGAGACTTCTGCCAGAAGTATGCAGAATCAGCGGGATCGCTCTATTCGAGATATTTTTTGCGAGAAACACGTTATCCGGTGTTTTCACCACTCCACAGTGCGTTTGATATGCAGACCCGGCGACATCTTGGATTTCGTCGGGTTTCAAGCTGAGATATGCGTTTTCTACGATAATCTTGGTGAGACTTCTGTCAGAAGTATGCAGAATCTTCGAGATCGCTTTTTTCAAGCAACTTAATACCAGAAACACATTATCTGGTGTTTTCACCACTCCACAGTGCGTTTGATATGCAGAACCGTCGACATCATGGCTGTCGTAGGGTATCAAGCTGAGATATGCATTTTCTGCGATAATCTTGGTGAGACTTCTCTCAGAAGTATGCAGAATCATCTAGATCGCTCTTTCCGTGCTTTTTACTGCGAGAAACACGGTTTCTATTGTATTCACCACTCCACAGTACGTTTGACATGCAGAACCGGAAATATCTTGGTTTCGGTCGGGTTTCAAGCTGAGAAATGCATTTTCTACGATAATCTTGGTGAGACTTCTGTCAGAAGTATGCAGAATCATCGGGATCGCTCTTTTCGAGCTATTTAATGCGAGAAACACGATATCTGGCGTTTTCACCACTCCACAGTGCGTTTGATATGCAGAACCGTCGACATCATGGCTGTCGTAGGGTATCAAGCTGAGATATGCATTTTCTACGATAATCTTGGTGAGACTTCTGTCAGAAGTATGCAGAATCTTCGAGAACGCTCTTTTCGAGCTACTTAAAGCGAGAAACACGTTATCTGGTTGTTTTCACCACTCCACAGTGCGTTTGATATGCAGAACCGGCGTCATCTAGATTTTCGTGAGGTTTCAAGGTGAGATATGCATTTTTTGCGATAATAGTGGTGAGACTTCAGTCAGAGGTATGCAGAATCATCTTGATCGCACGTTTCGAGATACTTAATGCGAGAAACACGTTTTCTGGTGTTTTCACCACTCCACAGAACGTTTTATGTGCAGAACCGGCGACATCTTGGATTTCGTCGGGTTTCAAGCTGAGATATGCATTTTCTGCGATAATATTGGTGAGACTTCAGTCAGAGGTATGCAGAATCATCTTGATCGCACGTTTCGAGATATTTAATGCGAGAAACACGTTTTCTGGTGTTTTCACCACTCCACAGAACGTTTTATGTGCAGAACCGGCGACATCTTGGATTTCGTCGGGTTTCAAGCTGAGATATGCATTTTCTGCGATAATATTGGTGAGACTTCTGTCAGAAGTATGCAGAATCTTCGAGATCGCTCTTTTCGAGCTAGTTAATGCGAGAAACACGTTCTGTGTATGTTTGCACCACTCCACAGTGCGTTTGATATGCAGAACCGGCGACATCTTGATTTTCGTGAGGTTTCAAGCTGAGATATGCATTTTCTGCGATAATATTGGTGAGACTTCAGTCAGAAGTATGCAGAATCATCAAGATCGCTCTTTTCGAGCTATTTAATGCGAGAAACACGTTATCTGGTGTTTTCACCACTCCGCAGTGCGTTTGATATGCAGAACCGGCGAAATCTTGGATTTCGTCGGGGTTCAAGCTGAGATATGCATTTTCTACGATAATCTTGGTGAGACTTCTGTCAGAAGTATGCAGAATCATCGGGATCGCTCTTTTCGAGCTATTTAATGCGCGAAACACGTTATCTGGCGTTTTCACCACTCCACAGTGCGTTTGATATGCAGAACCGGCGACATCTTGGATTTCGTCGGGGTTCAAGCTGAGATATGCATTTTCTACGATAATCTTGGTGAGACTACTGTCAGAAGTATGCAGAATCATCGGGATCTCTCTTTTCGAGCTATTTAATGCGAGAAACACGTTATCTGGTGTTTTCACCACTCCGCAGTGCGTTTGATATGCAGAACCGGCGAAATTTTGGATTTCGTCGGGGTTCAAGCTGAGATATGCATTTTCTACGATAATCTTGGTGAGACTTCTGTCAGAAGTATGCAGAATCATCGGGATCGCTCTTTTCGAGCTATTTAATGCGCGAAACACGTTATCTGGCGTTTTCACCACTCCACAGTGCGTTTGATATGCAGAACCGGCGACATCTTGGCTGTCGCTGGGTATCAAGCTGAGATATGCTTTTTCTACGATAATCTTGGTGAGACTTCTGTCAGAAGTATGCAGAATCATCGGGATCGCTCTATTCGAGCTATTTATTGCGAGAAACACGTTATCCGGTGTTTTCACCACACCACAGTGCGTATGATATGCAGAACCGGCGACATCTTGGATTTCGTCGGGTTTCAAGCTGAGATATGCATTTTCTACGATAATCTTGGTGAGACTTCTGTCAGAAGTATGCAGAATCATCGGGATCGCTCTTTTCGAGGTATTTAATGCGAGAAACACGTTATCTGGCGTTTTCACCACTCCACAGTGCGTTTGATATGCAGAACCGGCGACATCATGGCTGTCGTAGGGTATCAAGCTGAGATATGCATTTTCTACGATAATCTTGGTGAGACTTCTGTCAGAAGTATGCAGAATCATCGGGATCGCTCTTTTCGAGCTATTTAATGCGAGAAACACGATATCTGGCGTTTTCACCACTCCACAGTGCGTTTGATATGCAGAACCGTCGACATCATGGCTGTCGTAGGGTATCAAGCTGAGATATGCATTTTCTACGATAATCTTGGTGAGACTTCTGTCAGAAGTATGCAGAATCTTCGAGAACGCTCTTTTCGAGCTACTTAAAGCGAGAAACACGTTATCTGGTTGTTTTCACCACTCCACAGTGCGTTTGATATGCAGAACCGGCGTCATCTAGATTTTCGTGAGGTTTCAAGGTGAGATATGCATTTTTTGCGATAATAGTGGTGAGACTTCAGTCAGAGGTATGCAGAATCATCTTGATCGCACGTTTCGAGATACTTAATGCGAGAAACACGTTTTCTGGTGTTTTCACCACTCCACAGAACGTTTTATGTGCAGAACCGGCGACATCTTGGATTTCGTCGGGTTTCAAGCTGAGATATGCATTTTCTGCGATAATATTGGTGAGACTTCAGTCAGAGGTATGCAGAATCATCTTGATCGCACGTTTCGAGATACTTAATGCGAGAAACACGTTTTCTGGTGTTTTCACCACTCCACAGAACGTTTTATGTGCAGAACCGGCGACATCTTGGATTTCGTCGGGTTTCAAGCTGAGATATGCATTTTCTGCGATAATATTGGTGAGACTTCAGTCAGAAGTATGCCGAATCATCTAGATCGCTCTTTTCGAGATATTTAATGCGAAAAAACAAGTTTTCTGGTGTTTTCAACATTCCACAGTGCGTTTGATATGCAGAACCGGCGACATCTTGGATTTCGTCGGGTATCAAGCTGAGATATGCATTTTCTACGATAATCTTGGTGAGTCTTCTGTCAGAAGTATGCAGAATCTTCGAGATCGCTCTTTTCGAGCTAGTTAATGCGAGAAACACGTTCTGTGTATGTTTGCACCACTCCACAGTGCGTTTGATATGCAGAACCGGCGACATCTTGATTTTCGTGAGGTTTCAAGCTGAGATATGCATTTTCTGCGATAATATTGGTGAGACTTCAGTCAGAAGTATGCAGAATCATCAAGATCGCTCTTTTCGAGCTATTTAATGCGAGAAACACGTTATCTGGTGTTTTCACCACTCCGCAGTGCGTTTGATATGCAGAACCGGCGAAATCTTGGATTTCGTCGGGGTTCAAGCTGAGATATGCATTTTCTACGATAATCTTGGTGAGACTTCTGTCAGAAGTATGCAGAATCATCGGGATCGCTCTTTTCGAGCTATTTAATGCGCGAAACACGTTATCTGGCGTTTTCACCACTCCACAGTGCGTTTGATATGCAGAACCGGCGACATCTTGGATTTCGTCGGGGTTCAAGCTGAGATATGCATTTTCTACGATAATCTTGGTGAGACTTCTGTCAGAAGTATGCAGAATCATCGGGATCTCTCTTTTCGAGCTATTTAATGCGAGAAACACGTTATCTGGTGTTTTCACCACTCCGCAGTGCGTTTGATATGCAGAACCGGCGAAATTTTGGATTTCGTCGGGGTTCAAGCTGAGATATGCATTTTCTACGATAATCTTGGTGAGACTTCTGTCAGAAGTATGCAGAATCATCGGGATCGCTCTTTTCGAGCTATTTAATGCGCGAAACACGTTATCTGGCGTTTTCACCACTCCACAGTGCGTTTGATATGCAGAACCGGCGACATCTTGGCTGTCGCTGGGTATCAAGCTGAGATATGCATTTTCTACGATAATCTTGGTGAGACTTCTGTCAGAAGTATGCAGAATCATCGGGATCGCTCTATTCGAGCTATTTATTGCGAGAAACACGTTATCCGGTGTTTTCACCACACCACAGTGCGTATGATATGCAGAACCGGCGACATCTTGGATTTCGTCGGGTTTCAAGCTGAGATATGCATTTTCTACGATAATCTTGGTGAGACTTCTGTCAGAAGTATGCAGAATCATCGGGATCGCTCTTTTCGAGGTATTTAATGCGAGAAACACGTTATCTGGCGTTTTCACCACTCCACAGTGCGTTTGATATGCAGAACCGGCGACATCATGGCTGTCGTAGGGTATCAAGCTGAGATATGCATTTTCTACGATAATCTTGGTGAGACTTCTGTCAGAAGTATGCAGAATCATCGGGATCGCTCTTTTCGAGCTATTTAATGCGAGAAACACGTTATCCGGTGTTTTCACCACTCCACAGTGCGTTAGATATGCAGAACCGGCGACATCTTGGATTTCGTCGGGTTTCAAGCTGAGATATGCATTTTCTACGATAATCTTGGTGAGACTTCTGTCAGAAGTATGCAGAATCTTCGAAATCGCTCTTTTCGAGCTATTTAATGCGAAAAAATAAGTTTTCTGGTGTTTTCAACATTCCACAGAGCGTTTGATATGCAGAAACGGCGATATCTTGATTTTCGTGGTGTTTCCAGCTGAGATATGCATTTTCTGCGATAATGTAGGTGAGTCTTCCGCCAGAAGTATGCAGAATCATCTAGATCGCTCTTTTCGAGATATTTGATGCGAGAAACACGTAATCTGGTTGTTTTCACCACTCCACAGTGCGTTTGATATGCAGAACCGGCGACATCTAGATTTTCGTGAGGTTTCAAGCTGAGACATGCATTTTTTGCGATAATCTTGGTGAGACTTCTGTGAGATGTATTCAGAATCATCGGGATCGCTATTTTCGAGCTATTTAATGCGAGAAACAAGTTATCGGGTGTTTTCACCACTCCACCGTGCGTTTGATATGCAGAACCGACGACATCTTGATTTTCGTGAGGTTTCAAGCTGAGATATGCATTTTCTGCGATAACATTAGTGAGACTTCAGTCAGAAGTATGCAGAATCATCTAGATCGCTCTTTTCGAGATATTTAATGCGAAAAAACAAGCTTTCTAGTGTTTTCAACATTCCAAGGTGCGTTTGATATGCAGAACCGGCGACATCTTGGATTTCGTCGGGTATCAAGCTGAGATATGCATTTTCTACGATAATCTTGGTGAGTCTTCTGTCAGAAGTATGCAGAATCTTCGAGATCGCTCTTTTCGAGCTAGTTAATGCGAGAAACACGTTCTGTGTATGTTTGCACCACTCCACAGTGCGTTTGATATGCAGAACCGGCGACATCTTGATTTTCGTGAGGTTTCAAGCTGAGATATGCATTTTCTGCGATAATATTGGTGAGACTTCAGTCAGAAGTATGCAGAATCTTCGAGATCGCTCTTTTCGAGCTATTTAATGCGAGACAAACGTTATCTGGTGTTTTCACCACTCCGCAGTGCGTTTGATATGCAGAACCGGCGACCTCTTGGATTTCGTAGGGGTTCAAGCTGAGATATGCATTTTCTACGATAATCTTGGTGAGACTTCTGTCAGAAGTATGCAGAACCATCGGGGTCGCTCTTTTCGAGCTATTTAATGCGAGAAACACGTTATGCGGTGTTGTCACGACTCCACAGTGCGTTTGATATGCAGAACGTGCGACATCTTGATTTTCGTGAGGTTTCAAGCTGAGATATGCATTTTCTGCGATAATATTGGTGAGACTACAGTCAGAAGTATGCAGAATCATCTAGATCGCTCTTTTTGAGATATTTAATGCGAAAAAACAAGTTTTCTGGTGTTTTCAACATTCCACAGTGCGTTTGATATGCAGAACCGGCGACATCTTGGCTGTCGTAGGGTATCAAGCTTAGATATGCATTTTCTACGATAATCTTGGTGAGACTTCTGCCAGAAGTATGCAGAATCAGCGGGATCGCTCTATTCGAGATATTTATTGCGAGAAACACGTTATCCGGTGTTTTCACCACTCCACAGTGCGTTTGATATGCAGACCCGGCGACATCTTGGATTTCGTCGGGTTTCAAGCTGAGATATGCGTTTTCTACGATAATCTTGGTGAGACTTCTGTCAGAAGTATGCAGAATCTTCGAGATCGCTTTTTTCAAGCAACTTAATACCAGAAACACATTATCTGGTGTTTTCACCACTCCACAGTGCGTTTGACATGCAGAACCGGAAATATCTTGGTTTCGGTCGGGTTTCAAGCTGAGATATGCATTTTCTGCGATAATCTTGGTGAGTCTTCTCTCAGAAGTATGCAGAATCATCTAGATCGCTCTTTCCGTGCTTTTTACTGCGAGAAACACGGTTTCTATTGTATTCACCACTCCACAGTACGTTTGACATGCAGAACCGGAAATATCTTGGTTTCGGTCGGGTTTCAAGCTGAGAAATGCATTTTCTACGATAATCTTGGTGAGACTTCTGTCAGAAGTATGCAGAATCTTCGAGAACGCTCTTTTCGAGCTACTTAAAGCGAGAAACACGTTATCTGGTTGTTTTCACCACTCCACAGTGCGTTTGATATGCAGAACCGGCGTCATCTAGATTTTCGTGAGGTTTCAAGGTGAGATATGCATTTTTTGCGATAATAGTGGTGAGACTTCAGTCAGAGGTATGCAGAATCATCTTGATCGCACGTTTCGAGATACTTAATGCGAGAAACACGTTTTCTGGTGTTTTCACCACTCCACAGAACGTTTTATGTGCAGAACCGGCGACATCTTGGATTTCGTCGGGTTTCAAGCTGAGATATGCATTTTCTGCGATAATCTTGGTGAGACTTCTGTCAGAAGTATGCAGAATCTTCGAGAACGCTCTTTTCGAGCTATTTAATGCGAGAAACACGTTATCTGGCGTTTTCACCACTCCACAGTGCGTTTGATATGCAGAACCGTCGACATCATGGCTGTCGTAGGGTATCAAGCTGAGATATGCATTTTCTACGATAATCTTGGTGAGACTTCTGTCAGAAGTATGCAGAATCTTCGAGAACGCTCTTTTCGAGCTACTTAAAGCGAGAAACACGTTATCTGGTTGTTTTCACCACTCCACAGTGCGTTTGATATGCAGAACCGGCGTCATCTAGATTTTCGTGAGGTTTCAAGGTGAGATATGCATTTTTTGCGATAATAGTGGTGAGACTTCAGTCAGAGGTATGCAGAATCATCTTGATCGCACGTTTCGAGATACTTAATGCGAGAAACACGTTTTCTGGTGTTTTCACCACTCCACAGAACGTTTTATGTGCAGAACCGGCGACATCTTGGATTTCGTCGGGTTTCAAGCTGAGATATGCATTTTCTGCGATAATATTGGTGAGACTTCAGTCAGAGGTATGCAGAATCATCTTGATCGCACGTTTCGAGATACTTAATGCGAGAAACACGTTTTCTGGTGTTTTCACCACTCCACAGAACGTTTTATGTGCAGAACCGGCGACATCTTGGATTTCGTCGGGTTTCAAGCTGAGATATGCATTTTCTGCGATAATATTGGTGAGACTTCAGTCAGAAGTATGCAGAATCATCTATATCGCTCTTTTCGAGCTATTAAATGCGAAAAAACAAGTTTTCTGGTCTTTTCAACATTCCACAGAGCGTTTGATATGCAGAACGGGCGACATCTTGATTTTCGTGAGGTTTCAAGCTGAGATATGCATTTTCTGCTATAATCCAGGTGAGACTTCAGTCGGAAGTATACAGAATCATCTAGATCGCTCTTTTCGAGCTATTTAATGCGAAAAAACAAGTTTTCTGGTGATTTCAACATTCCACAGTGCGTTTGATATGCAGAACCGGCGACATCTTGGCTGTCGTTGGGTATCAAGCTGAGATATGCATTTTCTACGATAATCTTGGTGAGACTTCTGTCAGAAGTATGCAGAATCATCGGGATCGCTCTATTCGAGCTATTTATTGCGAGAAACACGTTATCCGGTGTTTTCACCACTCCACAGTGCGTTTGATATGCAGAACCGGCGAAATCTTGGCTGTCGTAGGGTATCAAGCTGAGATATGCATTTTCTACGATAATCTTGGTGAGACCTCTGTCAGAGGTATACAGAATCTTCGAAATCGCTCTTTTCGAGCTATTTAATGCGAAAAAATAAGTTTTCTGGTGTTTTCAACATTCCACAGTGCGTTTGATATGCCGAAGCGGCTATATCTTGATCTTCGTGGTGTTTCCAGCTGAAATATGCATTTTCAGCGATAATCTTGGTGAGTCTTCTGTCAGAAGTATGCAGAATCATCGGGATCGCTCTATTCGAGCTATTTATTGCGAGAAACACGTTATCCGGTGTTTTCACCACTCCACAGTGCGTTTGATATGCAGAACCGGCGACATCTTGATTTTCGTGAGGTTTCAAGCTGAGACATGCATTTTCTGCGATAATCTTGGTGAGACTTTCGTCAGAAGTATGCGGAATCATCTATATCGCTCTTTTCGAGCTATTTAATGCGAAAAAACAAGTTTTCTGGTCTTTTCAACATTCCACAGAGCGTTTGTTATGCAGAACGGGCGACATCTTGATTTTCGTGGTGTTTCCAGCTGAGATATGCATTTTCTGCGATAATCTTGGTGAGACTTCAGTCAGAAGTATGCAGAATCATCTATATCGCTCTTTTCAAGCTATTTAATGCGAAAAAACAAGTTTTCTGGTGTTTTCAACATTCCACAGTGCGTTTGATATGCCGAAGCGGCGATATCTTGATCTTCGTGGTGTTTCCAGCTGAAATATGCATTTTCAGCGATAATCTTGGTGAGTCTTCTGTCAGAAGTATGCAGAATCATCGGGATCGCTCTATTCGAGCTATTTATTGCGAGAAACACGTTATCCGGTGTTTTCACCACTCCACAGTGCGTTTGATATGCAGAACCGGCGACATCTTGGCTGTCGTAGGGTATCAAGCTGAGATATGCATTTTCTACGATAATCTAGGTGAGACCTCTGTCAGAGGTATGCAGAATCTTCGAAATCGCTCTTTTCGAGCTATTTAATGCGAAAACATAAGTTTTCTGTTGTTTTCAACATTCCACAGTGCGTTTGATATGCAGAAACGGCGATATCTTGATTTTCGTGGTGTTTCCAGCTGAGATATGCATTTTCTGCGATAATCTATGTGAGTCTTCTGCCAGAAGTATGCAGAATCATCTAGATCGCTCTTTTCGAGCTATTTAATGCGAGAAACACGTTATCTGGTTGTTTTCACCACTCCACAGTGCGTTTGATATGCAGAACCGGCGACATCTTGATTTTCGTGAGGTTTCAAGCTGAGACATGCATTTTCTGCGATAATCTTAGTGAGACTTCAGTCAGAAGTATGCGGAATCATCTATATCGCTCTTTTCGAGCTATTTAATGCGAAAAAACAAGTTTTCTGGTGTTTTCAACATTCCACAGTGCGTTTGATATGCCGAAGCGGCGATATCTTGATCTTCGTGGTGTTTCCAGCTGAAATATGCATTTTCAGCGATAATCTTGGTGAGTCTTCTGTCAGAAGTATGCAGAATCATCGGGATCGCTCTATTCGAGCTATTTATTGCGAGAAACACGTTATCCGGTGTTTTCACCACTCCACAGTGCGTTTGATATGCAGAACCGGCGACATCTTGGCTGTCGTAGGGTATCAAGCTGAGATATGCATTTTCTACGATAATCTAGGTGAGACCTCTGTCAGAGGTATGCAGAATCTTCGAAATCGCTCTTTTCGAGCTATTTAATGCGAAAAAATAAGTTTTCTGTTGTTTTCAACATTCCACAGTGCGTTTGATATGCAGAAACGGCGATATCTTGATTTTCGTGGTGTTTCCAGCTGAGATATGCATTTTCTGCGATAATCTATGTGAGTCTTCTGCCAGAAGTATGCAGAATCATCTAGATCGCTCTTTTCGAGCTATTTAATGCGAGAAACACGTTATCTGGTTGTTTTCACCACTCCACAGTGCGTTTGATATGCAGAACCGGCGACATCTTGATTTTCGTGAGGTTTCAAGCTGAGACATGCATTTTCTGCGATAATCCTGGTGAGACTTCAGTCAGAAGTATGCGGAATCATCTATATCGCTCTTTTCGAGCTATTTAATGCGAAAAAACAAGTTTTCTGGTGTTTTCAACATTCCACAGTGCGTTTGATATGCCGAAGCGGCGATATCTTGATCTTCGTGGTGTTTCCAGCTGAGATATACATTTTCAGCGATAATCTTGGTGAGTCTTCTGTCAGAAGTATGCAGAATCATCGGGATCGATCTTTTCGAGCTACTTAAAGCGAGAAACACGTTATCTGGTTGTTTTCACCACTCCACAGTGCGTTTGATATGCAGAACCGGCGTCATCTAGATTTTCGTGAGGTTTCAAGGTGAGATATGCATTTTTTGCGATAATAGTGGTGAGACTTCAGTCAGAGGTATGCAGAATCATCTTGATCGCACGTTTCGAGATACTTAATGCGAGAAACACGTTTTCTGGTGTTTTCACCACTCCACAGAACGTTTTATGTGCAGAACCGGCGACATCTTGATTTTCGTGAGGTTTCAAGCTGAGATATGCATTTTCTGCGATAATATTGGTGAGACTTCAGTCAGAAGTATGCAGAATCATCAAGATCGCTCTTTTCGAGCTATTTAATGCGAGAAACACGTTATCTGGTGTTTTCACCACTCCGCAGTGCGTTTGATATGCAGAACCGGCGAAATCTTGGATTTCGTCGGGGTTCAAGCTGAGATATGCATTTTCTACGATAATCTTGGTGAGACTTCTGTCAGAAGTATGCAGAATCATCGGGATCGCTCTTTTCGAGCTATTTAATGCGCGAAACACGTTATCTGGCGTTTTCACCACTCCACAGTGCGTTTGATATGCAGAACCGGCGACATCTTGGATTTCGTCGGGGTTCAAGCTGAGATATGCATTTTCTACGATAATCTTGGTGAGACTTCTGTCAGAAGTATGCAGAATCATCGGGATCTCTCTTTTCGAGCTATTTAATGCGAGAAACACGTTATCTGGTGTTTTCACCACTCCGCAGTGCGTTTGATATGCAGAACCGGCGAAATCTTGGATTTCGTCGGGGTTCAAGCTGAGATATGCATTTTCTACGATAATCTTGGTGAGACTTCTGTCAGAAGTATGCAGAATCATCGGGATCGCTCTTTTCGAGCTATTTAATGCGCGAAACACGTTATCTGGCGTTTTCACCACTCCACAGTGCGTTTGATATGCAGAACCGGCGACATCTTGGCTGTCGCTGGGTATCAAGCTGAGATATGCATTTTCTACGATAATCTTGGTGAGACTTCTGTCAGAAGTATGCAGAATCATCGGGATCGCTCTATTCGAGCTATTTATTGCGAGAAACACGTTATCCGGTGTTTTCACCACACCACAGTGCGTATGATATGCAGAACCGGCGACATCTTGGATTTCGTCGGGTTTCAAGCTGAGATATGCATTTTCTACGATAATCTTGGTGAGACTTCTGTCAGAAGTATGCAGAATCATCGGGATCGCTCTTTTCGAGGTATTTAATGCGAGAAACACGTTATCTGGCGTTTTCACCACTCCACAGTGCGTTTGATATGCAGAACCGGCGACATCATGGCTGTCGTAGGGTATCAAGCTGAGATATGCATTTTCTACGATAATCTTGGTGAGACTTCTGTCAGAAGTATGCAGAATCATCGGGATCGCTCTTTTCGAGCTATTTAATGCGAGAAACACGTTATCCGGTGTTTTCACCACTCCACAGTGCGTTAGATATGCAGAACCGGCGACATCTTGGATTTCGTCGGGTTTCAAGCTGAGATATGCATTTTCTACGATAATCTTGGTGAGACTTCTGTCAGAAGTATGCAGAATCTTCGAAATCGCTCTTTTCGAGCTATTTAATGCGAAAAAATAAGTTTTCTGGTGTTTTCAACATTCCACAGAGCGTTTGATATGCAGAAACGGCGATATCTTGATTTTCGTGGTGTTTCCAGCTGAGATATGCATTTTCGGCGATAATGTAGGTGAGTCTTCCGCCAGAAGTATGCAGAATCATCTAGATCGCTCTTTTCGAGATATTTGATGCGAGAAACACGTAATCTGGTTGTTTTCACCACTCCACAGTGCGTTTGATATGCAGAACCGGCGACATCTAGATTTTCGTGAGGTTTCAAGCTGAGACATGCATTTTTTGCGATAATCTTGGTGAGACTTCAGTCAGAAGTTTGCAGAATCATCTATATCGCTCTTTTCGAGCAACTTAATGCGAAAAAACAAGTTTTCTGGTGTTTTCAACATTCCACAGTGCGTTTGATATGCCGAACCGGCGATATCTTGATCTTCGTGGTGTTTCCAGCTGGGATATGCATTTTCAGCGATAATCTTGGTGAGTCTTCTGTCAGAAGTATGCAGAATCATCGAGATCGCTCTTTTCGAGCTATTTAATGCGAGAAACACGTTATCCGGTGTTTTCACCACTCCACAGTGCGTTTGATATGCAGAAACGGCGACACCTTGGCTTTCGTCGGGTATCAAGCTGAGATATGCATTTTCTACGATAATCTTGGTGAGACTTCTGTCAGAAGTATGCAGAATCATCGGGATCGCTCTTTTCGAGCTATTTATTGCGAAAAAAAAGTTTTCTGGTGTTTTCACCACTCCACAGTGCGTTTGATATGCAGAACCGGCGATATCTTGATTTTCGTGGTGTTTCCAGCTGAGATATGCATTTTCTGCGATAATCTTGGTGAGTCTTCTGTCAGAAGTATGCAGAATCATCTAGATCGCTCTTTTCGAGCTATTTAATGCGAAAAAACAAGTTTTCTGGTGTTTTCAACATTCCACAGTGCGTTTGATATGCAGAACCGGCGACATCTTGGCTGTCGTAGGGTATCAAGCTGAGATATGCCTTTTCTACGATAATCTTGGTGAGACTTCTGTCACAAGTATGCAGATTCATCGGGATCGCTCTTTTCGAGCTATTTAATGCGAGAAACATGTTATCTGGCGTTTTCACCACTACACAGTGCGTTTGATATGCAGAACCGGCGACATCTTGGCTGTCGTAGGGTATCAAGCTGAGATATGCATTTTCTACGATAATCTTGGTGAGACCTCTGTCAGAGGTATGCAGAATCTTCGAAATCGCTCTTTTCGAGCTATTTAATGCGAAAAAATAAGTTTTCTGTTGTTTTCAACATTCCACAGTGCGTTTGATATGCAGAAACGGCGATATCTTGATTTTCGTGGTGTTTCCAGCTGAGATATGCATTTTCTGCGATAATCTAGGTGAGTCTTCTGCCAGAAGTATGCAGAATCATCTAGATCGCTCTTTTCGAGCTATTTGATGCGACAAACACGTTATCTGGTTGTTTTCACCACTCCACAGTACGTTTGATATGCAGAACCGGCGACATCTTGATTTTCGTGAGGTTTCAAGCTGAGACATGCATTTTCTGCGATAATCTTGGTGAGACTTCAGTCAGAAGTATGCGGAATCATCTATATCGCTCTTTTCGAGCTATTTAATGCGAAAAAACAAGTTTTCTGGTGTTTTCAACATTCCACAGTGCGTTTGATATGCCGAAGCGGCGATATCTTGATCTTCGTGGTGTTTCCAGCTGAGATATACATTTTCAGCGATAATCTTGGTGAGTCTTCTGTCAGAAGTATGCAGAATCAACGGGATCGCTCTTTTCGAGATATTTAATGCGAGAAACACGTTATCCGGTGTTTTCACCACTCCACAGTGCGTTTGACATGCAGAAACGGAGATATCTTGGTTTCGGTCGGGTTTCATGCTGAGATATGCATTTTCTGCGATAATCTGGGTAAGTCTTCTGTCAGAAGTATGCAGAATCTTCGAGATCGCTCTGTTCGAGCAACTTAATGCGAGAAACACGTTATCTGGTGTTTTCACCACTCCACAGTGCGTTTGATATGCAGAACCGGCGATATCTTGATTTTCGTGAGGTTTCAAGCTGAGATATGCATTTTCTGCGATAATATTGGTGAGACTACAGTCAGAAGTATGCAGAATCATCTAGATCGCTCTTTTTGAGATATTTAATGCGAAAAAACAAGTTTTCTGGTGTTTTCAACATTCCACAGTGCGTTTGATATGCAGAACCGGCGACATCTTGGCTGTCGTAGGGTATCAAGCTGAGATATGCATTTTCTACGATAATCTTGGTGAGACTTCTGCCAGAAGTATGCAGAATCAGCGGGATCGCTCTATTCGAGATATTTATTGCGAGAAACACGTTATCCGGTGTTTTCACCACTCCACAGTGCGTTTGATATGCAGACCCGGCGACATCTTGGATTTCGTCGGGTTTCAAGCTGAGATATGCGTTTTCTACGATAATCTTGGTGAGACTTCTGTCAGAAGTATGCAGAATCTTCGAGATCGCTTTTTTCAAGCAACTTAATACCAGAAACACATTATCTGGTGTTTTCACCACTCCACAGTGCGTTTGATATGCAGAACCGTCGACATCATGGCTGTCGTAGGGTATCAAGCTCAGATATGCATTTTCTGCGATAATCTTGGTGAGACTTCTCTCAGAAGTATGCAGAATCATCTAGATCGCTCTTTCCGTGCTTTTTACTGCGAGAAACACGGTTTCTATTGTATTCACCACTCCACAGTACGTTTGACATGCAGAACCGGAAATATCTTGGTTTCGGTCGGGTTTCAAGCTGAGAAATGCATTTTCTACGATAATCTTGGTGAGACTTCTGTCAGAAGTATGCAGAATCATCGGGATCGCTCTTTTCGAGCTATTTAATGCGAGAAACACGATATCTGGCGTTTTCACCACTCCACAGTGCGTTTGATATGCAGAACCGTCGACATCATGGCTGTCGTAGGGTATCAAGCTGAGATATGCATTTTCTACGATAATCTTGGTGAGACTTCTGTCAGAAGTATGCAGAATCTTCGAGAACGCTCTTTTCGAGCTACTTAAAGCGAGAAACACGTTATCTGGTTGTTTTCACCACTCCACAGTGCGTTTGATATGCAGAACCGGCGTCATCTAGATTTTCGTGAGGTTTCAAGGTGAGATATGCATTTTTTGCGATAATAGTGGTGAGACTTCAGTCAGAGGTATGCAGAATCATCTTGATCGCACGTTTCGAGATACTTAATGCGAGAAACACGTTTTCTGGTGTTTTCACCACTCCACAGAACGTTTTATGTGCAGAACCGGCGACATCTTGGATTTCGTCGGGTTTCAAGCTGAGATATGCATTTTCTGCGATAATATTGGTGAGACTTCAGTCAGAGGTATGCAGAATCATCTTGATCGCACGTTTCGAGATACTTAATGCGAGAAACACGTTTTCTGGTGTTTTCACCACTCCACAGAACGTTTTATGTGCAGAACCGGCGACATCTTGGATTTCGTCGGGTTTCAAGCTGAGATATGCATTTTCTGCGATAATATTGGTGAGACTTCAGTCAGAAGTATGCAGAATCATCTAGATCGCTCTTTTCGAGATATTTAATGCGAAAAAACAAGTTTTCTGGTGTTTTCAACATTCCACAGTGCGTTTGATATGCAGAACCGGCGACATCTTGGATTTCGTCGGGTATCAAGCTGAGATATGCATTTTCTACGATAATCTTGGTGAGTCTTCTGTCAGAAGTATGCAGAATCTTCGAGATCGCTCTTTTCGAGCTAGTTAATGCGAGAAACACGTTCTGTGTATGTTTGCACCACTCCACAGTGCGTTTGATATGCAGAACCGGCGACATCTTGATTTTCGTGAGGTTTCAAGCTGAGATATGCATTTTCTGCGATAATTTTGGTGAGACTTCAGTCAGAAGTATGCAGAATCATCAAGATCGCTCTTTTCGAGCTATTTAATGCGAGAAACACGTTATCTGGTGTTTTCACCACTCCGCAGTGCGTTTGATATGCAGAACCGGCGAAATCTTGGATTTCGTCGGGGTTCAAGCTGAGATATGCATTTTCTACGATAATCTTGGTGAGACTTCTGTCAGAAGTATGCAGAATCATCGGGATCGCTCTTTTCGAGCTATTTAATGCGCGAAACACGTTATCTGGCGTTTTCACCACTCCACAGTGCGTTTGATATGCAGAACCGGCGACATCTTGGATTTCGTCGGGGTTCAAGCTGAGATATGCATTTTCTACGATAATCTTGGTGAGACTTCTGTCAGAAGTATGCAGAATCATCGGGATCTCTCTTTTCGAGCTATTTAATGCGAGAAACACGTTATCTGGTGTTTTCACCACTCCGCAGTGCGTTTGATATGCAGAACCGGCGAAATTTTGGATTTCGTCGGGGTTCAAGCTGAGATATGCATTTTCTACGATAATCTTGGTGAGACTTCTGTCAGAAGTATGCAGAATCATCGGGATCGCTCTTTTCGAGCTATTTAATGCGCGAAACACGTTATCTGGCGTTTTCACCACTCCACAGTGCGTTTGATATGCAGAACCGGCGACATCTTGGCTGTCGCTGGGTATCAAGCTGAGATATGCATTTTCTACGATAATCTTGGTGAGACTTCTGTCAGAAGTATGCAGAATCATCGGGATCGCTCTATTCGAGCTATTTATTGCGAGAAACACGTTATCCGGTGTTTTCACCACACCACAGTGCGTATGATATGCAGAACCGGCGACATCTTGGATTTCGTCGGGTTTCAAGCTGAGATATGCATTTTCTACGATAATCTTGGTGAGACTTCTGTCAGAAGTATGCAGAATCATCGGGATCGCTCTTTTCGAGCTATTTAATGCGAGAAACACGTTATCCGGTGTTTTCACCACTCCACAGTGCGTTAGATATGCAGAACCGGCGACATCTTGGATTTCGTCGGGTTTCAAGCTGAGATATGCATTTTCTACGATAATCTTGGTGAGACTTCTGTCAGAAGTATGCAGAATCTTCGAAATCGCTCTTTTCGAGCTATTTAATGCGAAAAAATAAGTTTTCTGGTGTTTTCAACATTCCACAGAGCGTTTGATATGCAGAAACGGCGATATCTTGATTTTCGTGGTGTTTCCAGCTGAGATATGCATTTTCTGCGATAATGTAGGTGAGTCTTCCGCCAGAAGTATGCAGAATCATCTAGATCGCTCTTTTCAAGATATTTGATGCGAGAAACACGTAATCTGGTTGTTTTCACCACTCCACAGTGCGTTTGATATGCAGAACCGGCGACATCTAGATTTTCGTGAGGTTTCAAGCTGAGACATGCATTTTTTGCGATAATCTTGGTGAGACTTCTGTGAGATGTATTCAGAATCATCGGGATCGCTATTTTCGAGCTATTTAATGCGAGAAACAAGTTATCTGGTGTTTTCACCACTCCACCGTGCGTTTGATATGCAGAACCGACGACATCTTGATTTTCGTGAGGTTTCAAGCTGAGATATGCATTTTCTGCGATAACATTAGTGAGACTTCAGTCAGAAGTATGCAGAATCATCTAGATCGCTCTTTTCGAGATATTTAATGCGAAAAAACAAGCTTTCTAGTGTTTTCAACATTCCAAGGTGCGTTTGATATGCAGAACCGGCGACATCTTGGATTTCGTCGGGTATCAAGCTGAGATATGCATTTTCTACGATAATCTTGGTGAGTCTTCTGTCAGAAGTATGCAGAATCTTCGAGATCGCTCTTTTCGAGCTAGTTAATGCGAGAAACACGTTCTGTGTATGTTTGCACCACTCCACAGTGCGTTTGATATGCAGAACCGGCGACATCTTGATTTTCGTGAGGTTTCAAGCTGAGATATGCATTTTCTGCGATAATATTGGTGAGACTTCAGTCAGAAGTATGCAGAATCTTCGAGATCGCTCTTTTCGAGCTATTTAATGCGAGACAAACGTTATCTGGTGTTTTCACCACTCCGCAGTGCGTTTGATATGCAGAACCGGCGACCTCTTGGATTTCGTAGGGGTTCAAGCTGAGATATGCATTTTCTACGATAATCTTGGTGAGACTTCTGTCAGAAGTATGCAGAACCATCGGGGTCGCTCTTTTCGAGCTATTTAATGCGAGAAACACGTTATGCGGTGTTGTCACGACTCCACAGTGCGTTTGATATGCAGAACGTGCGACATCTTGATTTTCGTGAGGTTTCAAGCTGAGATATGCATTTTCTGCGATAATCTTGGTGAGTCTTCTGTCAGAAATATGCAGGATCTTCGAGATCGCTCTGTTCGAGCTAGTTAATGCGAGAAACATGTTATCTGGTGTTTTCACCACTCCACAGTGCGTTTGACATGCAGAACCGGAAATATCTTGGTTTCGGTCGGGTTTCAAGCTGAGATATGCATTTTCTGCGATAATCTTGGTGAGTCTTCTCTCAGAAGTATGCAGAATCATCTAGATCGCTCTTTCCGTGCTTTTTACTGCGAGAAACACGGTTTCTATTGTATTCACCACTCCACAGTACGTTTGACATGCAGAACCGGAAATATCTTGGTTTCGGTCGGGTTTCAAGCTGAGAAATGCATTTTCTACGATAATCTTGGTGAGACTTCTGTCAGAAGTATGCAGAATCATCGGGATCGCTCTTTTCGAGCTATTTAATGCGAGAAACACGTTATCTGGCGTTTTCACCACTCCACAGTGCGTTTGATATGCAGAACCGTCGACATCATGGCTGTCGTAGGGTATCAAGCTGAGATATGCATTTTCTACGATAATCTTGGTGAGACTTCTGTCAGAAGTATGCAGAATCTTCGAGAACGCTCTTTTCGAGCTACTTAAAGCGAGAAACACGTTATCTGGTTGTTTTCACCACTCCACAGTGCGTTTGATATGCAGAACCGGCGTCATCTAGATTTTCGTGAGGTTTCAAGGTGAGATATGCATTTTTTGCGATAATAGTGGTGAGACTTCAGTCAGAGGTATGCAGAATCATCTTGATCGCACGTTTCGAGATACTTAATGCGAGAAACACGTTTTCTGGTGTTTTCACCACTCCACAGAACGTTTTATGTGCAGAACCGGCGACATCTTGGATTTCGTCGGGTTTCAAGCTGAGATATGCATTTTCTGCGATAATATTGGTGAGACTTCAGTCAGAGGTATGCAGAATCATCTTGATCGCACGTTTCGAGATACTTAATGCGAGAAACACGTTTTCTGGTGTTTTCACCACTCCACAGAACGTTTTATGTGCAGAACCGGCGACATCTTGGATTTCGTCGGGTTTCAAGCTGAGATATGCATTTTCTGCGATAATATTGGTGAGACTTCAGTCAGAAGTATGCAGAATCATCTATATCGCTCTTTTCGAGCTATTTAATGCGAAAAAACAAGTTTTCTGGTGATTTCAACATTCCACAGTGCGTTTGATATGCAGAACCGGCGACATCTTGGCTGTCGTTGGGTATCAAGCTGAGATATGCATTTTCTACGATAATCTTGGTGAGACTTCTGTCAGAAGTATGCAGAATCATCGGGATCGCTCTATTCGAGCTATTTATTGCGAGAAACACGTTATCCGGTGTTTTCACCACTCCACAGTGCGTTTGATATGCAGAACCGGCGAAATCTTGGCTGTCGTAGGGTATCAAGCTGAGATATGCATTTTCTACGATAATCTTGGTGAGACCTCTGTCAGAGGTATACAGAATCTTCGAAATCGCTCTTTTCGAGCTATTTAATGCGAAAAAATAAGTTTTCTGGTGTTTTCAACATTCCACAGTGCGTTTGATATGCCGAAGCGGCTATATCTTGATCTTCGTGGTGTTTCCAGCTGAAATATGCATTTTCAGCGATAATCTTGGTGAGTCTTCTGTCAGAAGTATGC
>CATORF010000105.1:0-22980 GCA_951804975.1 Anthophora plumipes
AAAATTGTAAAGACACTACCTTCTGATATCTTCAATGTGTCAGCTATCTCACGCAACTTCATTTTATGTACGGTCTTTTAAAACTATTTTGTGGACATTTTTTATGTTTTCCGGAACAACTGCCGATTTTGGGCGACCAGAGCGTTCAGCATCATCGGTGCTTGTACGACCGCGTTTAAATTCTGCATACCAGTCAATAATAGTTGATTTCCCTGGTGCAGAGTCCCCATAATGCTTATCAAGCCACTGTTTGGCTCCAACAGTATTTTTCCCCATCAAAAAACAGTGTTTAATCAACACACGAAATTCCTTTCTATCCATTGTCTTGAAAATTACAAAACTGGGGTCACTAAAACGACTATAACCTCTAAACTAACGGTCTAAATGCCATGAAATTTTGACACGTACTGTTTGAAGGTTAGTATTACCCGAAAATCACGTGGGTCTGTCAACAATGTTGCCATATATATGTCAGACCGGGGACTTATTGAGTGATGTGTTACATGCTATCGAAATATATTTAAAAAAAAAATCGATTTTTTTGACCCGATAAACCAGAATGACCCCTTAAGGGGGGAACCTCATGTAAATGGCCTGTTTTTCAAGAATTTTTTTTGAAAAATGTAAAGCCCAGATTGATTTAAAATTTGAAGTATCATTTATTAACGTTATAAGGTAAAACAAAATATTTTTTATAAATTTTAATGATTAATAACTATGGCGCAATGGCGGCTTGAAAATGGCATCCTGTAAATTCGCCGTGCAGCCTACAATGCACAAAAATTATCTGAAACAAAAAAATCAACATGGAATAGTTAGTTTATGCATAAACGCTCAGCATGACATTCTTCTTTTATTAAAATTTTCAAAATTGCAAAAATTGCGAAGTTTTGAAAAAAAATCCGGATTTTCGGTTGTGAATAAATGTTAATAACACTATTTTAAATAAAAAATTAAAAAATCGGAGCTCGTCATGCTGAGGAGAATTATTTATAGAATATATATACCAAGTTTTATAAAGATCGAGTAATCAGTTTTTGAGCTACGTTGCACGGCATGCGAAATTTTGCGTTTCGAGAAAAATGCGTTTGTAATTTGAGTAACAGAAAAATCGTGAAAAAATCGTAATTCATTTTAACTTATCGCGGTTTTTTGCTAATCTGCGATTCCAGGGTCGTAGAACAGATCTTCGTCTTCCTCAAAAAGTTGTAATTCAGCCGTGTTTTCTTCTTTTCGAGAAGCACGAGCCTCTTTTGCGCAATGAAGACTGCGGCGCTCCTGCTGTTTAATACGGCGTTTGTCCTCTTCTTCGGCGAATCTTTTGCTCTGCTGTCCAATTATTATGGCAAGCTGTTGCATTGTTTGAAGGACGAGCGAAAATCCTTCGTTAAACATGCCGGCAGCCAAAAAAGCAGCTATCTCAACAATTTTAAGGCCACAGTTGAGATGTTCAGGAGCTAAACGCCAAACGATAGCGTTAAAGCTCTCGTTAGCATTTTGTGTATGTTTTGTAACCTAAACATCTCTCTAGCAAATCATCCCGTGATAACTCTTCATAAATTGGGCGAATATGTTTCTGTACATCTTCGTGTAATGGAGCTGGATAGTCAAGTTCTTGCCCCAAGGCTTGCGCGACGCGTCCAATACAACCGTTTACTTATTGTTGAAAATAACGTACAAGAACATCTCTGATCACTTTCTAACTTTTTTTATCGTATTCCTGAGGAAATTTCCTATCGATTTATGCAAAAAAAAAAAATACTCAAAAATTTCATTTTACTTGAGGTTCCCCCCTTAATAATCCGAGATTATTATATTTGTCAATGATCTTTTTCACAGCCACATGACTTCTTTGCACTTTTTTGAACTTTAGCAATTTATCTTAAGGACTATCTATTTATATGCATTTCGATTATTATTTGACATTTTTCAACAGTTGTTTGTTTACCCATTTCGAGATTACACAAATAGTATCTTCTTCTGCTATTTTGCCATGGAAACAAAACACGGGGATTTCCGAAGATGGTATTACTAAACAGTGATGCCAACATAACCAGAAATTGTTGCAATAGTTATAACTATGTACATAAAAATAGGGGTGTTAACTCTATATTGACTCAAGGAAAAGGGACTTTTTTGTTCTTTGCATTATATGTTTGCTTATTGTTAAATTATTACAAAAAAAAAAAATGTTTTTTATAGAAGACAAATTGAGCTTTCAATGCCATACACCTTTTTCTTGTTTTCTTTTATACCTTCTAAATTATTTCAAAGAGAAGCTGAAAATTTCAAGTGTTAACTTGATATTGACGCTCACTGTATAGTACACCCTTGTGCAAATTAATGTGGGCAAGACAATTTTTGTTCAAAAATATATTTTATTCATACAAAAATGAAAATTAATTACAAAATCGGAAGAGTTAATATTTAATGTGTCCACCCTTGGCTTGCAGTAACATTTTAATACGTTTAGTCATACTTTCGACCAATGTTTTGCAATCATTGCGGATTTTGGTATCTCGACACCACACTTCAATAACCGACTCCATCAACTTGGTTTTGGTTGTACAATCCATCTTTCTGAGTCTTGTCTTGCAGATAGACCACAAATTCTCTATAGGATTAATGTCAGGTGAATTACCAGGCCAATCCAAAATGGTTATCTTATTATCAGTGAAAAATTGTTTCACAATTTTCGATGTATGGCAAGGTGCCAAATCGTGCTGAAAAATCGGGTTTCCCACATTCATCTTCAATAGTTCAGGGACCACACGATCTTGCAAAACCTTTAGGTATTTTTGGCTGTTCATCATGCCTGTTATGGGTACTAATGATCCTGGACCAAAAAAAGAGAAGCAGCCTCAAAACATTTGCCTCATGGGATGTTTAATTGACTGCTGAATGTGAGCTGGTGAGATTGGTTCCTTATCGGACCGGCGAACGAATTGGTGACGCATGCCCTGAACAAAAAAATGGCTTTCATCTGAAAATAATACATTTTTCCAGTCATCTTGTGTCCATTCCTTATATTTCTTTGCTCAAATAATTCTCTTCCTTTTCATTGCGGCAGTCAAAAGTTGTTTTTTAACGGGTCTCCTAGCCTTCCGCCCAACTTCTAGCAAGCGACGACGCACTGTTGAGGCATGCACACTTGTTCCAGCAAGAGCTAAGTCCTTCTGTAAATCGTCATTAGTTTTCGTGGGGTGTATTTTACTATTTCGCAACAATAGAGCATCTTGTCTCTTGGTGGTTTTCCTTTTCCGGCCACATTTTCCTACCCTTTGCGGCAAAATTGAGCCAGTTTGTTTATAGAGTTTAATTAGCTTGTTCACTGCACTTTTCGAAATGCCACACTCTTCTGCTATCTGCCGTTGCGTCAATTTTGTATGTTCAGAAAGTGTAATACACTTAGAACGGATTTCTATTTTGATATCCATTGTTCAAATGTATACAAAGTGTCACATATAATTAAAGAAAACAATCAGAAATCTTATACGTAACCCAAAAGAGTATTACACAACATCTTGCAATATCACTACGCGAATGATACGCCTGCATGCACGTTTTGAGGTTAGAGTAACAATAATGTCCCTTTTATAACTTTCAGTAGTGTAGTCATAACTGTAACTGTAAATAAAATTGAAAACATACTTTGTCCACATTAATTTACACAAGGGTGTAGGTCTGCCAGAGTTTCGATGGCAAGGTGTAAGTGAGCCTGTTTCACAAAGACGTTGGTGAAGTTTTTGAAATAGGATGTAACCCTTCGATTAGGACATTTTTTCGCGTAAAGACGACGTGCAGCTAAAGCACTTCCATTAGTACGGCCATACATGAAATGCATATCTGCCATTTCTTCATTCGAATAATACGTTGCCATTTTCGCGATACTTTGTAACTGTGTAATATCTACAATCGACGATCCACAACTGACTGATTCTCAATGAAATCTACTGTCGGCACTTAAATAAGAACATTCAGAACGTGGTTTATAAACACTAAAGTAAACATCACATGGGATGGAAGCAAGCGTGTGTAGAAATGAAAGGTGGACAGGTGGAAAATCTTCTGTAAACATCGAAAATTCAATAGTAAGTCAATCCAGATACTAGCAAACAAAAATGTTTATATCTCAGACACGGTTGACCTTTCGACCTATGTTTACTAAAGCTTTTTTACTCAGTACAGTGTATCCTATATACCATATAAATATTGAATGGTTTTTTTTTAACACCCTGTATACGAGGGTTGCCTTTTAAGTTTTTACAAAAAGTGAAACAGAAACGAACAAGTTCGAAACAAAGTGTTTTATTGCTTTTCGAAATATTCGCCTTTAAGGTCTATACATTTTTGCATACGCTCAAACCAATTCTGGAAATATTTTTTCCACTCTGAAGCTGATATCGTAGAAACATGGTTTTGAAAGTCTTCAACAGCTTCTTGAGGTGATGAAAATCGCTGTCCGCGCATCTTTTGTTTGACAGTGGGGAACAAGAAAAAGTCATTAGGCGATAAATCGGGTGAATACGGGAAATGAGACATTTTTTCGATGTTTTTCTCCTTCAAATATTCAGTTGTTTGACGTGCTTTATGGGAGCTGGCATTGTCGTGATGAAGAATGATGCGACGTTTTTTGTTCTTTTTCCTTATTTCATCGAAGACCGTTGGCAAACAAATTGTTGCATACCATTCGGCATTAACAGTTCTTCGATCCTCTAATGGAATGGTTGCGACGTGTCCAGTACAACCGAAGAAACAAGCGATCATTTTCTTGGAAGTGCTCCGTGAACGAACAACTTTAGTGGGATTGGGTTCATCGTTAAACACCCAAACAGTAGACTGTTGTTTGCTTTCAGGTTCATACGAATATATCCAAGTTTCGTCTCCTGTAACAATGTTGTATTCGGATTTTGAACGTCCTCGGTCGAATTTTTTCAACATTTTCTGACACCAATCCACACGACCCTTTTTTTGCGCTTCGGTCAAATTATGCGGAATCCATCTGGAACATATCTTTCTCACACCTAAATGTTCATGCAAAATCGATTGTATTGCAGTCTGCGATATCCTAAGAGACGCCTCTATCTGTCTGTAAGTCACATGCCGATCTTCTTTAATCATGTTGCGCACAGCATCGATGTTTCTCGGAATGACAACCGATTTTGGCCGACCTTCTCGACATTCATCACTGACGGACGCACGACCATGACGAAATTCTGCAAACCAATTGTAAACAGTCTTCTCTGATGGTGCTTCATTACCAAAAGTTGCACGAAGCAATTCTATGCATTGTTGTTGAGTAAGGCCTTTTTTAAAATCATAAAAAATCATCCAACGTAAGCCTTCACGGGTGATTTCCATTTTTGCACAAACTTGCTTCTTTTAAACGTTCACTATCAACAACTTACTCAGTAAATTTCTAAATTGCCACTGGCTTCGTAATAACAAACGTCAATGTTCACAAATACAGTGGTGCCACAACACATTAACGCCACCTATTGTTCGATTGTAAAAACTTAAAAGGCAACCCTCGTATCACGTTTATTCTTCGCCTTTTACGCGGATGGAAAGTATTTTCATTTTCACAATTCTCGTCATTTTCCGAGTTAGTTAATCCGTTTCTAAATCTCTTGTTTCCTGTAAACATTCTGTAAAGGGCCTACAATGTGTTAAAATCTATGAACAAGTTTCGAACAAAAATGTAACCTCAAATTTTTTAAATCAATTGAGATCAAACGATAATTATACCTGTAGCTGTTTTTTCGGAATTCTTGTAAGAAAAGACTTTATTAGAATAATTTCTAATATGTCAGAAATATGGCTCCGCTGTTGAATCAATCAAAGCAGATAAGAACGCAGAAAACGATTGTTTGGAAATCGAACAGTCCAAGGTTTTATGCGTATGTGCAAAATATATTTTCAATATGATCCTCATCTACATAATACGTCGGTAGAATAGAATCTTACCAACTGTAGATATCATTTGTACACATGGATTGTCACATGGATTGTCACATGGATGCCGGATATATCCGGCGCTCGTATCGAAAGGGTTAAGTAACTCCCTCATCTCCTGCAAATCCGTCCTTAACCCTCTCATTTCTAGCTGCATACTCCACATTATCAACTTCATGCTCATTTCTCCTGTCTCTTCCTCCTCTTCTCCTCTACTATCATTCCATTGCCCTTCCTCCCTTTCCTCTAGTGTTCTCTTCTGTATAACAAATCTTTCTAAACTCCCTCTTTCCTCTCCTTTACTCTCCCTTGTCGCATTCTTCGTCCCTCCGCTTTTCCGCATTTAGCGTATAGTTTATACGTACACTTTTCACGTTTTTCACGCACTCGTGAACGCGGAGAAACACACATCCGCACCAGTGTCCATAAGAAAAGACGTTTTCGATGTTGCGTCCGTTACGAATAGCCGGCGCCTCACTTGCTCGTCACCACCCGCCGTATTTAGCGACTGGCTTGTTCGTTTCCCTGTTGCTGTTGCCAGTTGCAGGGTGGAGTACACCGCGTTGACCGTTGTCGGAACCGCCAGTGGTACTGTAGCGGTCATGGCACCGCATACGCCACTGCATATCCCTATTCCTTCTTATTCTCATCCTTTTCATTTTCTACATTTCCCACGCTTGCTCCAGGGCCTGGTCTAGGCCTGGTTAGTGTCCACCCTTAGGCCCTCGCAAACCTCTTCACTTTCCCTACTTTTTATGACTCTTTTCCGCTGTCCTTCGTTCTCCGAATTTCTCCACGATTTCTACGCTTTCCCCTACTTCTCGATTTTCTCTCTTCTTTTCCATAATTGCATCTCCTTCTATACCCTTTCCCCTTTTTCCGGGGAATGACTTAAAAAGCAGAAGTAGGAGGCGGCAAGGGAGATTACGGCTAAGACACCGCGACACGCGCCACGAAACCGTCCGTACGCGAACTATCACGAAGTATAATAAAAAATAAAGAACAGTAGAATTGTATTCACGAGGCGGTTATTTATAATACCCTAGCCTACCTATCCACAGTACCAACAAATTCCGGCGTTGCGATCGCAACGCGGGCTGCGGGATCGGCTTCTCCTTCTTTTTCGTGGATCTTCACGAGAGCGTGCACGGCCCAATTCCAGGCGCATTGCGGCTAATTCTTGTCGGAGCTCCTCTAGTTCCGACGTTGCGTCAATCCTTGCGATCCGCGGGGCTGCGGTCGCCTCTTGTACTCCATCCGTCAAGATGGCCAATTTGTCCAGCGGAACGTCGTCTGCTTGAGTTGCGAGAATCGGGTGCAGGCTCTTTGGTAGCCTTCCTGTCCACAGTGTCTTCAGCAGACTGTCTGGTATGGTTTCACCAGTCAACCCTCGGAGGTGGCGCAGAAATTGCGACGGTGTCCGGTCTCCCATCTCCTCATGTTCAAAGAGCTGCCGGGTTTTCTTTTCCTGTGACACTGATAGTCGCGTTGTCAGCTCCTTCTTCAGCGTCCCATATTTGTTGTCCAAGGGCAGGTTCGTGATGATGTCCATCACTTCTTCAGCGTACCTGCTTTCCAGACTGGACATGACGTACTAGTATCTGGTGTTGTCCGCCGTTATGCCATTCAGGTTAAACTGCGCCTCGAGTTGTGCGAACCGTAGGTTCGGGTCCGACGGAAAGAAGGGGGACACAGATATGCCCACTCTTGCGATTTCGGAAGAGGTGCTGGTCGTTTTCCTCGTCGTGGCCATGTTGCTTTCTTCTTTTTGTCCTGGTATTCGAAGATCCTTTCGCTTGTTCCGTCCACAAAATCATGTCGGAGTCACCAATGTGTGGGTTCATTGGTTATTAACACGTTGCCGCACACTTTCAATTTGACGATCGTGCTCAGAAACACATTTTTTTTTTTTCAATTGTTTATGACTGCCAGATGAAATTGAGTGTAAGTTGTATGTTTCGAAGTGGAAATTATCACATTTGGCCACAGTTTTTCAAAAAAAAAAAAAAAACTCTCGACGGCTATGACCGTCGTGATGACTATACGGCATTTGCTTTACTAATTAAAAAATGATTCCTATGAATAAAAGAGAGTAAATAGGTGTAAACTTAACATAAGAAAATCAGTTTGAAACAAAATTATCGTTTGTAATTTATTTTGCTTACAAAATAGTAAAAATGAAATAAAAATTAATTCAGGAAACAAATTACATATATACAAGAAAGAGCATTATAAATGAAAGGATTCGAAGTATTCTGGACACAATGGTGGTTTCTGCGGACAAGTTTTACATCTATATGATGTTTCTTTTCTAATTTGGTTAGTCGAACATTGTCTGCAACGTAGAAAATAAGTTTTACGCTGAAAATCAACAGGTCGAGGTATCTTTTCCAAGAAATGTTGTGTACAACTTGTGGATGTCAGTGGTAATGAATTTATTGGTTTCGGTCGACCACACATAGATGTTAATGCCGCTAAATTCTTTCCAGAAATCTTAGTATTATGTAGTGCGATTAATGATTGTATCAGCAAATCTCTAAATTGTAGGAATGTCGTTGATTTATGAAACTGTCGATAGATGAAGTAGGAATTCCAAACGCATAGGTCTAAAAGATGAAAAAGAAGTTTCTTATACCATCTTATGGATTTTCGTGGTGATGAATAATAGGAAATCATTTGATCAAATCTGTCAACTCCTGACCTATTCAAATTGTATTTAGCTATATCATTTGGTTTATTCTTTTTTTGTCCAAATTTGTTAATAACTTCCACCATTTTCGGATGATGATTTGTTGTTATGGACAAAACGTTCCGTTTATCTCGCCATTTCGATACATAAATTTGACCTCGTCTACGCCATATACATATGTTCGCCCTGTTTTAACTTTTTTGATGTTACTTCTTTCGGATTACCTTTTCTGTTAGAACAAAGCGTTCCGATCGTGTGTATGTGTATTTTATGTGTTAGCAGCTCCTTTGACAGCTCGATACTGTTGTAAAAATTGTCCATAAAGAGATGATGTCCTTTACTCAAATATGGTTGCATTAACCGTAAAACAAGACTACTTGTTTTTGGTGTTTCCTCTATGTTATCTGATTTTCCTTGATAAATTTCAACATTTAGAACATATCCGTCCGGCGTATTAAGTTCAAATAGTTTTATGCCATATCTTGTTTTTTTCCCTTTTATATATTGTCGGAAACTTAGCCGACCTCGAAACAACAAAAGGGATTCATCCAATGAAAGTGCTTTTGATGGTGAATATGCTGCTTGAAAATTGACGAGAATTGGCTGGAGTATGAGGTAAATTTTGTTTAATTTTTGGGTACTGCTGTCAACATGTCCAGTATAATGTCCATTGATGCATCGTAGTAGCTGTTCAAAACGGCGACCCGACATGGTGTACGGAAATATTGGTGAATAGTAAAGAGGATTATCAGTAAACGAGTGTCGAATGGAAGGAGCCTTTTTTTGACCTTGAAGTAAGCAAAGGCCCAAAAATTTTAGTAGTTCTTCTTCATCCGTTTCAATGAAATCAATCTTTGGAGTATTTCTTGTAACAGCACGCTTGGTTTCTGTTATTTCCTCAAATTTAGTTTAATCTGAGGTGGGAGTGTTCAATGGTTTCACTGATTCCCAATTCAGAAATAAAGTGGTACGCACAGTAGTATATCCAAGTACTATATTTCAGTATACAAAGGTGACGAGTCGAAGAATGTTTTTACTTTTGGAGATTGTCCGTTCAATACAAAAATTGTTCTTATTCTAATTTTTTGTCCCCGTGGAATGTTCCACAATACCTCGGAGACAGGACGCTTTTTGGGAGTGAGGCACTCGGATAGGTTAACACTTTGACTGCCATGTTGGTCATATATGACCGGCCACGATTTTTCCTGTGACGCCACGGTGGTCATTGGTGACCGGAGCGCTTCAACTATTTACAATTGTAAAAAATGAATGAAAATTGACAGTTAGTGCATTTTGAATATGGCCGATATATAGAAAATACTTTAAAATAAAAAGTGCCTCATTGAACAATTAAAAATTTTTATTAGAACATCAGTAAAAGAAAATATTAGAACAAGTCTAACATCTAACGGTGCACTTTGTTAAAACACTTTAAACACAAATGTGGCGTATCAACGCAATCTGGACAGTAGGTGGTCACCTTTCTGGTCCGATTTTTAGCAATTTTTGATCCTAACAGTTTGACATTTTTTTTATAACACTCTCTGCAAAATTTTCGTTCCAGGTACGCTTGCCCTTCTTTCTTCTGCATTTCGTGCCGCAATCTTCGTCGAGTAGGTGTATTTGACAGTGCTGGTGAATGGCGCTGTGTAAGGTGCATTGTGAGTGCCATTCTAAATTCTGGTACCTTGATTTTTGTTTTCGTTGCGAGTTTATAGAGTATCAGCGTGTTTGAGACTGATGTATTCAATAATAACTCTAAAGCTAATTTTATGTACCACTTGAGGGTTCTTCTATGTGGTGTAGAATACGCTATCATTTGATCTGATACATCAACAGCACATTTTCCTTTGTTGTAGTCTACAACTACTACTGGTTTATCACAAACATAGTTTTTTTTGCGGACCTCTACCATTTCGGCCGAATGTTTCGTCGAGAGCATAAAAATGTCACGCTTGTCCTTCCACTTGAGGACCATAATCCCCTTCTTATTTTGCATAGCGATAAGCTCACTTCGTTTCAATTTTTTAAATTTGACGTCGACAGGTATTCCCTTTCTATCTTTTCTTAGGGTTCCTACTAAATGAGTGTTGCAGTCGATTAATTTTTCGGCTAAATTTATACTAGTGTACCAATTATCGGTGTAAATCGTGTGGCCTCTATGTAGAATATTGTGGCATATATTCATTACAACACTTGTGGGAGTTACGCATGGTTCATTTAAGTTTTTTCCCGAATATATTTGAAATTGGTATGTATACCCTTGGTCGGAACACATTTTGAAAACTTTGATGCCGTATTTGTGTCGTTTTTGCTTCAAGAATTGCCTGAAGTTTATACGTCCTCGGAAAGGTACCAAAGACTCATCGATGCATATCTTTTCATCTAAATCATAGTATTTGGAAAAATTTTGATTTAGTATATCAACAAGTTGTCTTATCTTATACAATCTATCATTTATGTTTGCTGTTTGATTATTGGTAAAATGAAGGAATCGTAACAGCAACTCAAACCGATTTCTCGACATGACTGTTCTTGGAAATGATTGGCAATAGGTATTATTGGTACACCAATATGAGTCGTATTTCGGTAACTTCACCAGGCCCATCCATATTAGTAGTCCGAAAAATCGTTTTATTTCATCTTTGTCGGTTGGTGTCCATTTATCTATACGAGTCGATCTTCTATTTTGCATATATTGTTCAGCGTACCTATTGGTCTCATCAACAATTACTTGTAGAATTTCTTCCGTAAGAAAAGCAAAGTAAAAACTGTGTGGCTGATTACCCTCGATCTGTACAGCATTTCGGGTTTTTTCAAATGGAATTACACTTGCCGCTGTTTGTGTTATATTATTTGACCATTCGTTATCATCTATATTATGTTCATCTTCATTTTCTATATCCACTTCATCCTCGGTATCCGATTCGATTCGGCGTCGCCTTATCGTGGGCGATATGTGAATTATTTCGTCTTCCGATACTTCATTTTGGGACGAGTCTTCCGATGAAGACTCCTCGGATACACTCGAAAAATATTCAGTGTTTGCATCCATAATTATGAGGGGTAATCTACGAACACTATTATAAACACACCTTAGACAACAAATCGTAAATGCTGCTTTATAATCATATAACTGACGTTAGAAGTGTGCACATACCTTACTATTATATATAAAATGAGCAAATACTGTTTATCTTCTGCACGTTTCACCAATATATTTTTTCTATATTTTTTTGCTACACGTTTCGCCAATTGTGGACGTTTCGTTTACGACGAAATAAGAAATGCGAAAGCTTGTTGAAATAAACGAAGGCCTGTTTTAATTTGTCTTTAGCAACTGTCACCATGGCGCCACGGTGGTCACCCGTGACCAACAGTCAGATAAACGCTCCATTGGGTAAAAATGTTGTCTTATATCATCAATTTATTTTTATTTTGCCATTATATGTTTTAAATAATAAAAGAACTCCCATGGCGTCCTGAGCAAAACATGTGATTTCGGCGTGGCAGTCAAAGGGTTAATATGCATTTTCCGATTGTGGTGGGGAAGGTAGCTGTCAAATACTATTGGATAAAACCTTTCATGCGAGGACTCGCGAAAAGTGCCACCTCCCAGACCATGGGTCACTCTCAGGTATCAAGCGTACCCTTGAGCGACGCACGCGGAAATTCCGAGATCCTCGAAACAATGAGGGTAGCAGACAATAACTTTAAGGGGTAACACTACTGTAACAGCTTGAAAAAAGCGTTTTTCTGGCAATTTTTTCTTGGATGGAAGGAAGGGTAATTGTTAGAATATCCTTATATTATCCAGAGCACGCAACGCGAGGTGTACGCTACATTGGAACAACTGCTCGTGTGAAAAACAAAAGAAGAAACAAAAAGGGGGACTGAGCGATCCGTTGAACGATTCGCAATCCGGAACGCTAGACGGAAGCTCAGCAACGCGCATACCATAATTTAAATTTAAACATCCAACAGTAATAGAATAATAATATTGGAGGAAGTTATTAAGCATACATTTAGGTATTAAACAAAAAAATAAAATTGACAAATATTAAAAAACGGCGGCACCGAAGCCATTTTCGCGAGGCATATTGAATTTTTGAGGCGCTCTGCGGCACGCAGTATAGCCGGTGCAAATTTGAATTTGGAAAAAAGAAAAAAATATCACTTAATCTACATGTTTATAGCTAGTGAAGTACGTAGGGGATTTTTAAAATATTGAGTTTTGTGTGATTGGTGAGTATTTGAATTAAAAACGTTCAATTTTCTATAAAAAGAGGAAAATCATTGGTTAATAAATAATGTTTAAATTAACTTATCGATAATCCCGTACGTATTTCACTTGAAAATGTTATTTTAAAGATATTGTTAAAAATTTGAATGAAAAGAATGAAAATTGTTGGAGTTATGCTGCGTGCCGTTTTGAAAAATCGTGTTTCCAGAAAACAAAAAAGTTAAAGTTTTGAAATGTGTTATAGACATGGAAAAATGAAAAATTCTACTGTTTACAAATTTTTACGATTAATCTGCTATCCCAGGACCATAAAGCTGCCCTTCCATGTTCAAATATTCTTCCTCATTCTCTTTCCTCGAAGATTTTAAGCTAGAGCGTGCCTCTTTTGCTGCATCTGTCAAAGAGAGCTCGGAGTGCTTGATTCGTTTAGCATCGGCTTCAAGACAAAAATTGTATGATTGGACACCAATATCCATCTCCAAAGCTTTCATAATTCTCAGAATATTAGTCAGGCCATAATTAAAATTGCACACAGCAATATCAGTCACTATATTCAAAACTTTTTTGCCGCTTGAATAAGATTTTGGAGCCAAATTCCAAACGATAGCATTAAAGCTTTCGTTGCTATTTTGGGTGTAGCCTCTCAAGCAAAGGTTTAGCAACTCGTCTCGGCTCAGCTTCTCATAAATTGGTTTGATGGCTTCAAAAACTTCCTTAGAAAGCGACGACTTATGATGGAAGGTGTCCAAGGAATCCGCTGCTTGCGCCTTCTTCCAGTTTTTCCAGATCAAGCTCACAAGATTTACAGTACTTTGACTTCACTTCAACATCGACGATTTTGCCTGTAAATCATCCAATGAATGAGGTGATTCCGAAAAGCGACGAAAATCCGCGTTTCCTCCACGAACCATCACCGGAAATAGTTATCCCTTCACGTTGTCCATTTTTTTCAATTTTCTTTTTCTCTTCTTGCGCTGCTTTGTTCATACTAGCGTGTCGTACTGTTGCCGTTGCGACCGAAATCATATTTATTAATTTGTTGTAAAGACAACGACATCCGTTGTGTATTAGAGAAGTTAGAAATCAAAAGGTAAGACATTAGGTTGTACCTTCCCAGCAGGGATTAATTTGACGCCGGTAGTCGTTTCGAACAGTCTGATGCGCTTGGGGAAGAGCTCGAAATTTCAAGGAAACAAATTTCTTTCAAGTAATAAAGTTTTTGCTCCATATTCTAAAAGGTTCAAAGCATCTTTTAAGCCAATAAAAAAAAAATCAATTTTCCGAAACATTTACAGTGGTGTTACCCCTTAAGGGGGAATATACACTTAGAAGGGAGAAAAAATTCTGACATTCGGGAATTTTTTGTGGGGAAACTATTGAAATTATCGGATTGGTTTTTTCGTGGTTTAAAATATACACTTTCGAGAATGTTTTTGTATGTTTTTTATTTAAAAATATTGAAAATTCCCGTAGTAATCACGTCGTTAATATAGTACCGCAAGAAAAACACCAAAATCGGTGACCAGTGGCATTTCGTCAAAAATTATCTGTAACAAAAAAACACAGAGGATTATAAAACAAATAGTACAATCTTATCTTTGTCGTAGCCGATTTTTAAAATATCTATTTTTGACAAAATGGCGAGCGTCTGAACTTGCAATAGCGATTTTCAGCCAAAAATTCGTTCGTGTTCTGTCAAAAAAAAAAAAAAAAAAAAAAAAAAAAAAAAAAAAAAAAAAAAAAAAAAAAACTAAGAATCGTAGGAGAAAAATCGTATGACAAAGACTAGATAATTATGCATACAATAACCACAATAAATTTCAAGTTAATCGATTTACTGGATTTCGAGATATTTTGGTCACCGATTTCAAAAACGTTGTTTCGAGATAAACGCGTTTGAAAGTTTGTCGATGGATAAATCATGAAATTTGTTCAACTTACATAGAGTCATCCATACCAGGTCCATAATATAAGTTATCTGAAGTGGAAGGTACGCCCATTTCTTCTAAATTTTGTTCCGTAATCGCGCTTCCTTTGTTCCTTCTTGCGCATGTATGTAGTTCGGCTTGCGCTATGCGGCGGTCATCTTCAGATGCGGCGTATAAATGTGCGTTCGGTCTGAGCGAAATTCCCATGACATTCATTATTTGTAATAATGTTGTTACACCATTGTTGAAAATGCTCGTGGCGATGTACGCAGCAATTTCAACAATAAGCGCCCCACTGCATTTCTTTCGGAGCTATTTTCCAAATTAATTGATTCAAGCTTTTGTTGCTGTTCTGCGTATAGCCACCCACATATTGCTCTAGTAACGTGTCCTTACTTAAATCTTCGTATATCGGTTTGATGACCTTTAAGACCGATTCTGGTAATGCCGAATAATCGTGACGAAAATTATCCAGTTCTCCTTTAGCTTTTGCTTGTTGCCACTTGCACCACGACACGGAGCCTTCAGGGCAATACTCACGTGTACTCTTTCAGCTATAACTTCGTCAATTTTTGGTATTTTTACTTGAAATTTTCACCAGATATTCTTAACATATCAAACTTTCAGAAAATGTGAAAACTGAAAAATCGATTTTTTTGTCCCTGCTAGGTGTATGTATATTCCCCCTTAAGAAACGCTTCGGCTCTGGTGACCATATGCGCACACAATCGAACACTAGACAAAGGTGAAAACTTCAGGCTCGAAGGCCAGACAATAAGACAAAAACTACGAATTCTTCCATGAAAGTCGCGATTGCCGTGATGTCTTAAAGTTATTGTTGCTACGAAAATAATTAATACTACACAAGGCTCGAGCCAATAAAAAGGAAAAAATATATAATAAAGTGCCTTGTAGAGTTCTAAGACTCGAGGGGCAGGTAAACCCCGTGAAGTCTTAACAGTTTCAAATAAATGCTTTCCATAGTAATTTGTGCAACTAACAAGTGTCTCAACTATTGGGTTGGCAACTAAGTGATTGCGGATTTTAAATAAGAAGGAAATACAAAATTTTTGCTTAAAAATATAACTTTATTCAATTAGTTACTGCCCGTTTTTGTCGATGACCTTTTGCCATCGTTCAGGTAATGTCATAATTCCACGTTCATAAAATTTCTGATCTTTGCTATCAAAAAACTGAATTAAATGTGATTTGACATCATCAACGTTGTTTAGGCGTGAGCAATTTAACAATTTGTATTTTGAAAGAGAATCTTTCGGGTATGCTCACTTTAAACGTCAACGTTAATGACGATTGAATATTTGTTGAATTGGATACCGGAAGGTGGTGAAAGAATGATGTCACGAGTATGTATAACACTTAAAGTTAAATTTATTTTACAACTGTTGAACGCGTTTAGACGGTGATAATACTTTTTGGTTTTAATAACTGATAGTTTCTTAGAAAAAAGATCATGGTTTCGCGAAAATCTATTCTTAAATAGCATGCACGGAGGGCCGTGACGGGGGATGAGACACGCGGATTGGTCGCTACGCTGAATTTTCAAGGTTTGAAAGGGAAGACGGTCGTGTTTATTGATTGGTTGGAGGTTGGTGGCAATCACCAACAAGCTGACCGCCTCCAAGCCCTTTGGCCATCCCTAGGTACCGAGGGCACCTTCGAATGACGTCAGGGAATTTCCGCGTGTCTCGACCGTAGCAAGTAATAACCTTATGAAGCCCCTTGACCCTACTAAAACATGCGAAAACTAAATTCAAAGGAAAAGATGTTAATCCGCGAACGAAGAACGAAGGTGCTCGTTGAAAACATTATGAAAGGTAACCGATGGTCCACGGATTCATTAACTCATTATTGCTACGGGCCAGTTCAGAGGTTCATAGAGGATAGACTCTATTTACAACAGTTAAACTCTGAACTGGTTTATGACGTGTCGTGTAGAGAAGAAAATTAAATGCGATGGTGAAAAGGAGCGCCGAATAACAGGGTTTGATTGTACGTGAGATCGGCCTCAATAAATAGTAATTAGTTTTACGCCGTAACAAGCGTTATTAAAAATTTTACCATTTAAGGAGTTCTGCATGGATCGAAATAAATGGTAATCTGAAGGCGCAAGGTCAGGGCTATATGGTGGATGTGACAACACATCCCAACCCAGTTCCAACAATTTTTGTCGAGTGACCAAAGATGTGTGGGACTTTGCATTATCATGGTGGAAAACAACACCCTTACGATTTGCCAATATTGGCCGCTTTGCTTGAATTGCATCGCTCAGTTTGGCGAGTTGTTGAACGTACACGTTTGAATTGATCGTTTGGTTTTTTGGTAAAAGTTCAAAGTGCAGAATTCCTTTATAATACCACCAGACTGACAGCATAATCTTTTTTTGGTGAATCTCTGCTTTTGATGTCGTCTGGACTGGTTCATCTTGCATCACCCACGATCTCTTCCAATTAACGTTGTTATAAACTATCCATTTTTCGTCGCCAGTAATTAGTCTTGTCAGAAATGAATCAATTTCGTTGCGTTTCAGAAGCGAATCGCAGATGCTAATGCGTTGCGCCAAATGAATTTCCTTAAGCTGGTGAGGGATCCATAAATCGAGTTTCTTGACATAGCCAAGCTTTTTTAATTTTTTTTCAATGCATGTATGCGATACATTGAGCTTCTCTGCAATATCACGTATTGTGCTATGACAATCTGAATCGATAATGGTCTTGATATGGGTCTCATCGACTTCAACTGGACGGCCAGATCGTTGAGCATTTTTCAGTGAAAAATCACCAGAACGAAATCTGGCAAACCAATTTTGACACTGCCTTTCTTTCAAGGCTTCATTCCCATATACGGTACATAACTTCTTTTGTGCTTGCGATGCGTTCTTGCCTTTTCGGAAATAATACAATAAAATATGTCTGAAGTGCACTTCTTGTTCTTCCATTTTTAAATTGGGATAAAAATAAAACTAAAGAACTAATCGATATAATTTTTTTACTAAATTAAAGTTAGAAGTCCAAACAATAAGAAAAAAATATAGGTTAGGTGCTTTGAACACGTTAACGAAACAAAAGAAAGTGTAAAGGCTATCTATCGACAAAATCCGCAATCACTTAGTTGCCAACCCAATATATTCCTTGTGAACAGCTGATCAAAAATGTCTCTCGCACTAGAATACTCATCAGCATTCATTTTAATGCCGCATTCACCATCGTTAAATGCAAATTCAATCAATTTCTCTTTGTTATCATACCACATATCGTCATCGTCGATAATCCTTTCATTATCTTTCGTTACTGGTGAACAACTTGCACCATCGCAACCGGCAAGGTCATCGATATCTTCAGTGTCTTCATCCTCAGACGACACTATCAAACGCTTCTGCTTCCGACATTGAGTTGCTAAAAAGTCTGCCTCACTATCGTCGCTAAAAGAGTATGCTTCAGCATCGGATTCTTCGGAAACAAGGCTCTGATCGTCATCAGTGAGATCACAGTCACGTAATATTTTTTTATTCTTTTTCGTGTATTTTCCGCAAAGGTCCATTTTAGCGGTTAAAATTTTTTCTACATAAAGCGAAAAATATATACACTTATACACATACACTCACAGTAACATCGAAACAAAGATTTTTACTAATTTATGAAGAAATAAAATGTAAAATTAGCCGACGGAGTAAGTACACAAGTGTCAATATGTGTAAATTGTCACTGTGTGATGATAATATAATATAAAAGAGTATTATGTAAATATTAAAAAACCGTAATTCTTAAAATATTAAGAACACATAAACGTTATATACTGAGAAAGACTCAAATGCAAACCGAAACGTTTATGCATTCTTAATATGTTTTTATATTATACTATTGTCAATTTACATACACTGATACCTGTGTACGTATTCTGTCGACTAATTTTACTTTTTTATTTATTCAATTTTGAGAAGAGTAATTGATCTGTGTTTACTTAATTCATGAAAAAATACTTACAGAATAAATGGTTCGTCTTCACAGAAACACACTTTTCAACTGCGTGAACTGAAATGTAATAAACGTTTGGTATGAGTACCGAACGTTATAGCCGTCATTTGTCCCTAGATGCGCAAATATTCCGAAGTGGTAAAGCATGAGAAAACGCATAAAAAAACAATTGATATGCTGTCTGGCATGCTATACCTTTTTTTTCTTTCGATGTATTACTCAATAATTAACAAGTGTATGCGTTAGTACACTTCGTTCTAACGCTGTTCTTTTTTTTATTGATTAAAATGTGTAAGACGGCTATAGCCGTCGTTTGCCTACATATCGCCAAAGATCGGACGGCTATAGCCGTCATTTGCGGCAACGTGTTAAATCACACACGAATCGTATGCGTGTAATTTTGTGTGAACAATGTTTATTTGCCGGTTACAGATTTCGCTGGATTGAATGTGTAGCTGAATCGAATACTGAGTTCCCTTTATTCTCTGTTCTGGATTATCTCCCTTTGCTTTCTTTTTTTTTTTTTTGTGTTTTGCCATGAGTAGGTGTAAGCCGTTGTTGGGGGTGTTATAATACTTATTCGATGGAAGCAACCACGTTGTTTACATCGTCTCTGCATTGACGGCGCGCGCGCGTATGCTCGGAGGTTAAAGTTCTGCAACCCTCTACATATATCCAGTGTAGTCAGTTTTGTACAATTTCTTATAGCTCCGCAGATATCTCCGTCGTTAATACCAAGACTATTTCTGCAATGTATGGATTCTATAGAGTTTAATGATCTTAAAGCTAATGCTCCTACCGTTGGGTGTAAGTGATTGATTTCGATTGTCTGTAGTTGATTTAGCTGTCCTAAGGGTTCGAATGCAAACATTCCTTGTATGTTAGTACATCCACTTAGGTTAAGTTTCGTAAGGTAGTTCATGTGCCGTCCGATTTGCTCTACCGTTGATGACGTTACCCATCCGCAGAATGACAAGCACAAGGTGGTAAGGTGGCTATACCTGGCTGGCAAGGGGAGGGCTTCCCCGGCTGGTCCTAGTTCCAATTCAATGCAATCCATTTGGTTTATGTGTTGGCCTTCTTCTGGTTCCATAATTGCCTCTTCTTCTAGTGGAGGTTCGGTAAAATTACAGTTATGAATCTCAACAGTTCTTAATATGTCTCGTAAATGATTATTGTCAATTAGCGCTTGTAAAATATTACTCCTGTTTAGTGATTTGCATGAAATTATGTGGAGGTCTTCAAGGTTATGGAAATTTTGGATGGCAGTTGCAATGTGATATGGGTTTAAGTTATCGCAGCTATGGAGAGTTAGGGATTTTGGGGATATTGTGGTATTTATAGGAAATTTTCCAGAAAAAGAAGTATTTATGGCTTTAAAGCTTTCCAAACATGTACTCAGAGTTAATATTTCTGATAATTCGGCATTTATTGTTCCTTCACATGGTCCTATTGCTAATGTGGATAAATTTCTCGCTATTTGTGTTAGGTTTCGCAAGGTAGTAGGCCTAACTGTAATTCCGGTCAAATCTATTGATGTAAGGTGTGGACAATTTTTAACGGTGTTTGCTATTACTTGTGATTGCAAATCCTTAGTAAGTAACTGTTTCGATAAGTCTATTGTTTGTAGGTGAGTACTTATTCTATTGATGAGCCAGTATAGCGCTTTTCCCATCACAACCTTTCCTTCCCAGCCAGTCATTGAGATTCAGGATCTTGAGATTGCTGTAGGAGGACAGACTTCCTAGTCGCCATCTCCTCGAAACTAATTCTAATCTGGAACAATCCGCGAATGGTAGATATTGAGCTATTTTTGATATTAGTTCTATGGGTAAGGGTACAGGTTCTGTAAGGTTTAAGCCTGGGAAAGGGTTAACTTCTGGTCTTGGTGATAATAATTTTGCCTCGTGTCATGAGTCTGCAGATAGCACTCTTAGCTTTCTGTTATGACATATTATTCCGGTTCTTCCCGCCAGTATAGCTTCCCTTGCTCCTTCCTTGGTTTCAAAGGTGATAAAGGCCTGATTTCCTGTGGGTTTCCTGAGCACTACCGCATGCTCTGCTCCATATTGGTGGAAAATCTTCAACGGGTTTTCCTTTTTGGTGTAAGGTGCCAATCGGGTAATGAAAAGCCGGCGATCCTGGATTTCTGTTTTGTTCTCTCTATAGGTAGCCATGGTGTGCCTAATGTTTCATAACGAATTTAATAGAATTTCCCAACAAGACACAAAACAACAACAACAACAACAAAAAGAAAGGAGAGGAAAACAAAAAGTAAGATTACAATAATTACAAAAGAAACTATAAGTAAATTTATCTAAACAATTAAAGTTCGAAATAGTTTTTGGAATCTGGTTCAATCTACTATTATTCTTTGTGCAGGTATCTGTATTGTGGTTGTAGGAATTCCTTGGTGTGTTTGTTCTGTTACTTCTGCTGCTTCATTGGATGCTCGGATTGTTTGATTTCTTCTTCTGCAGAGTAGTTTCATCCAGGTTATTGTACTAATCGGTTTCCAGAAATAATAAATTATTACGCCGCTTAGTAGTATGGCTTGAGTCATTATTGTTCCATAGGTTAGTCCGAAATGAAATCTTGTCTGACGATTATCTGTCTCTAATGTTCCCATTTCGTTTTCTATTTCATGTAAGGATTCGATATTCTTGCTGTTCAGTGCTACTGATGCAGGTGTATAGTCGTTGATAGGTTTTATGGAATGATAATGTCCAATTTTAGGAGAAATTTCACTGATGTTTAAAAGCAAATTCGGATTGTAGTAAAATTGTTCTGTGCTGGCAAAGGTCCGGGTTCCAATGAGTATGGTAGTCCGAGTTTTTGCTATACAATCGGGATTTAAATCTATTATGCCTGTGCCTTGTATCGATACTAAAGTGTTCCCTTGATTTTCACACAATATCTGCAAAGGTTCGGATTCTTTGATCGAATATAACCATCCTCCTCCTGTTCCTGCCAATTTACGCCAATAAGTTCCATGAATCGGTGCAATATGTATGTTGCAGTTCTGTAAAGTTTCCTTCTTCGGTCGTAGGAGTAATGGTATTTCACAAGATTCTGATGCTGATACTTCGTATAAAGGTATATCCAAACCGCATAAATGTGTGTTCAAGATTTCTATGCAGGTTTGAATAAATGTTTCCGTAGTGCCGAAGTATGTACTATGGTCATTGCTTAATCCTAAATAAAGATATTGAGGGTGTATATAAGCCCAAACGTTAGAATGGTTACTTATGTTTTGCAAAATCGGTAAACTATGATGTTGATAAAGATGATATTCCACTCGATTGACTAATAGTATATGTACTGTAAAGATTAATTTTCCTGCCTTGTGTTTCCAAGTTACGGGTGCTATTTTTACAATTTCCTCTATTTTCAAATGCTTCTGAGGTATTGGTACTTCGTATCGTGACTCCAAATTATGAATTTCATTCACTATAGCCCTCAATTTACAATTGCTCAGTAATGAAGGATGCAACTTCCCTTGTTGTGCCGAAAGTATAATGGCCATAAAATTCTGACTTGCTGAGATGTAGTGGTTTAATGAATTCTCAATGGAACTGGCATATTGACTTAGTACTATCGTGTAGTTTAGCAGAGTTTCTTCATTGAGGACCGATACTAATTCGTTAACTTTAGCTCTATTGTCTTTTATATTTGCTATAAGTTTCGAAATTAACTTATGTATATTGTGAAGGTCACTCATAACAATGTGTGTCTGGTTTTTGGTAAGTTGCATCAACTGCTTTTCAGTGGCATATAATTTATCTATTTGTGAATCGAAATGCTGGGCATCATCCATATCCAATGTTCCAAATAACATGCGACTAACTGTGCCAATAAAACCAAACGGTACATTACGACGAACTATTGTTTTTGGTGAATCGTCGGGTTCTGTTTGGTCTGCATTAAGTTGGTGCACTCTCGTCTTAAGTTCTGCATGGTTTTCCATTGCCTCTTTAATTCTTTCGCTGAAATAATGTGTTCGGAGGATGGAGCTGCATTCTAGCTTAACCGGTAATCTTAAACATCTATTGTAGATATCTTTTAAGTCAATATATTCTTCCGAAAAATCATGTTTTATTTTATATCTTTATTTTATAAATCATTAATCTATTTATGTCTGCTACCACTGCTACATGCCAACTGGCTCTTCGG
>CATORF010000106.1:0-28572 GCA_951804975.1 Anthophora plumipes
GGTGCGACTTCTGTCAGAAGTATGCAGAATCATCGAGATCGCTCTTTTCGAGCTATTTAATGCGAGAAACACGTTATCTTGTGTATTGACGACTCCACAGTGCGTTTGATATGCAGAACCGGCGATATCTTGATTTTCGTGGTGTTTCCAGCTGAAATATGCATTTTCTGCGATAATCTTGGTGAGTCTTCTGTCAGAAGTATGCAGAATCATCTAGATCGCTCTTTTCGAGATATTTAATGCGAGAAACACGTTTTCTGGTGTTTTCACCACTCCACAGTGCGTTTGATATGCAGAACCGGCGACATCTTGGCTGTCGTCGGGTATCAAGCTGAGATATGGATTTTCTGCGATAATCTTGGTGAGTCTTCAGTCAGAAGTATGCAGAATCATCGAGATGCCTCTTTTCGAGCTATTTAATGCGAGAAACACGTTATCTGGTGTTTTCACCACTCCACATTGCGTTTGATATGCAGAACCGGCGACATCTTGGCTTTCGTCGGGGTTCAAGCTGAGATATGCATTTTCTGCGATAATCTTGGTGAGACATCAGTCAGAAGTATGCAGAATCATCTAGATCGCTCTTTTCGAGCTATTGAATGCGAGAAACACGTTACCTGGTTTTTTGACCACTCCACAGTGCGTTTGATATGCAGAAATGGCGAAATCTTGGTTTTCGTCGGTTTTCATCCTGAGGTATGCATTTTCTGCGATAATCTTGGTGCGACTTCTGTCAGAAGTATGCGGAATCATCGAGATCGCTCTTTTCGAGCTATTTAATGCGAGAAACACGTTATCTGGTGTTTTGACCACTCCACAGTGCGTTTGATATGCAGAAATGGCGAAATCTTGGTTTTCGTCGGTTTTCATCCTGAGGTATGCATTTTCTGGGATAATCTTGGTGAGACTTCAATCAGAAGTATGCAGAATCATCTAGATCGCTCGTTTTGAGCTATTTAATGCGAGAAACACGTTATCTGGTTGTTTTCACCACTCCACAGTGCGTTTGATATGCAGAACCGGCGACATCTTGATTTTCGTGAGGTTTCAAGCTGAGATATGCATTTTCTGCGATAATATTGGTGAGACTTCTGTCCGAAGTATGCAGAATCATCGATATCGCTCTTTTCGAGCTATTTAATGCGAGAAACACGTTATCTGGTGTTTTGACCACTCCATAGTGCGTTTGATATGTAGAGCCCACGATAACTTGGTTTTCGTGGGATTTCCAGCTGAAATATGCATTTTCTGCGATAATCTTTGTGTTTCATCTACGAGAAGTATGCAAAATCATCCAGAACGCTCTTTTCGAGCTAGTTAATGCGAGTAACACGTTTTCTGGTGTTTTCACCACTCCACAGTGCGCCTGATATGCAGAACCGGCGATATCTTGGTTTTCGTGGGGTTTCCAGCTGAGATATGCATTTTCTGCGATAATCTTGGTGAGTCTTCTGTCAGAAGTATGCAGAATCATCGAGATCGCTCTATTCGAGCTATTTAATGCGAGAAACACGTTATCTGGTTGTTATCACCAGTCCACAGTTCGTTTGATATGCAGAACCGGCGACATCTTGATTTTCGTGATGTTTCTAGCTGAGATATGGATTTTCTGCGATAATATTGGTGAGACTTCAGTCAGAAGTATGCAGAACCATCTAGAACGCTCGTTTGGAGCTATTTAATGCGGGAAACACGTTATCTGGTTGATTTGACCACTCCATAGTGCGTTTGATATGCAGAACCGGCGACATCTTGAATTTCGTGGTTTTTCCAGCTGAGATATGCATTTTCAGCGATAATCTTGGTGAGTCTTCTGTCAGAAGTATGCAGAATCATCGAGATCGCTCGATTCGAGCTATTTGATGCGAAAAAACAAGTTTTCTGGTGTTTTGACAACTCCACAGTGCGTTTGACCTGTAGAGCCGCCGATAACTTGGTTTTCGTGGGGTTTCCAGCTGAAATATGCATTTTCTGCTATAATCTTGGTGAGTCTTCTGTCAGAAGTATGCAGAATCATCGATATCGCTCTTTTCGAGCTATTTAATGCGAGAAACACGTTATCTGATGTTTTGACCTCTCCAAAGTGCGTTTGATATGCAGAAATGGCGAAATCTTGGTTTTCGTCGGTTTTCATCCTGAGGTATGCATTTTCTGCGATAATCTTGGTGCGACTTCTGTCAGAAGTATGCAGAATCATCGAGATCGCTCTTTTCGTGCTATTCAATGCGAGAAACACGTTATCTGGTGTTTTGACCACTCCACAGTGCGTTTGATATGCAGAAATGGCGAAATCTTGGTTTTCGTCGGTTTTCATCCTGAGGTATGCATTTTCTGCGATAATCTTGGTGCGACTTCTGTCAGAAGTATGCAGAATCATCGAGATCGCTCTTTTCGAGCTATTTAATGCGAGAAACACGTTATCTGGTGTTTTGACCACTCCACAGTGCGTTTGATATGCAGAAATGGCGAAATCTTGGTTTTTGTCGGTTTTCATCCTGAGGTATGCATTTTCTGCGATAATCTTGGTGCGACTTCTGTCAGAAGTATGCAGAATCATCGAGATCGCTCTTTTCGTGCTATTCAATGCGAGAAACACGTTATCTGGTGTTTTGACCACTCCACAGTGCGTTTGATATGCAGAAATGGCGAAATCTTGGTTTTCGTCGGTTTTCATCTTAAGCTATGCATTTTCTGCAATAATCTTGGTGCGCCTTCTGTCAGAAGTATGCAGAATCATCGATATCGCTCTTTTCGAGCTATTTAATGCGAGAAACACGTTATCTTGTGTATTGACGACTCCACAGTGCGTTTGATATGCAGAACCGGCGATATCTTGATTTTCGTGGTGTTTCCAGCTGAAATATGCATTTTCTGCGATAATCTTGGTGAGTCTTCTGTCAGAAGTATGCAGAATCATCTAGATCGCTCTTTTCGAGATATTTAATGCGAGAAACACGTTATCTGGTGTTTTCAGCACTCCACAGTGCGTTTGATATGCAGAACCAGCGATATCTCAGTTTTCGTGGGGTTTCCAGCTGTGATATGCATTTTTTTCGATAATCTTGGTGAGACTTCTGTCCGAAGTATGCAGAATCATCGAGATCGCTCTTTTCGAGCTATTTAATGCGAGAAACACGTTATCTGGTGTTTCCACCACTCCACAGAGCGTTTGATATGCAGTACCATCGATATCTTGGTTTTCGTGGGGTTTCAAGCTGTGATATGCATTTTCTAGGATAATCTTGGTGAGACTTCTGTCAGAAGTATGCAGAATCATCGAGATGCCTCTTTTCGAGCTATTTAATGCGAGAAACACGTTATCTGGTGTTTTCACCACTCCACATTGCGTTTGATATGCAGAACCGGCGACATCTTGGCTTTCGTCGGGGTTGAAGCTGAGATATGCATTTTCTGCGATAATCTTGGTGAGACATCAGTCAGAAGTATGCAGAATCATCTAGATCGCTCTTTTCGAGCTATTGAATGCGAGAAACACGTTACCTGGTTTTTTGACCACTCCACAGTGCGTTTGATATGCAGAAATGGCGAAATCTTGGTTTTCGTCGGTTTTCATCCTGAGGTATGCATTTTCTGCGATAATCTTGGTGCGACTTCTGTCAGAAGTATGCCGAATCATCTAGATCGCTCGATTCGAGCTATTTGATGCGAAAAAACAAGTTTTCTGGTGTTTTGACAACTCCACAGTGCGTTTGATATGTAGGGCCGCCGATAACTTGGTTTTCGTGGGGTTTCCAGCTGAAATATGCATTTTCTGCTATAATCTTGGTGAGTCTTCAGTCAGAAGTATGCAGAATCATCGAGATGCCTCGTTTCGAGCTATTTAATGCGAGAAACACGTTATCTGGTGTTTTGACCACTCCACAGTGCGTTTGATATGCAGAAATGGCGAAATCTTGGTTTTCGTCGGTTTTCATCCTGAGGTATGCATTTTCTTCGATAATCTTGGTGCGACTTCTGTCAGAAGTATGCAGAATCATCGATATCGCTCTTTTCGAGTTATTTAATGCGAGAAACACGTTATCTTGTGTATTGACGACTCCACAGTGCGTTTGATATGCAGAACCGGCGATATCTTGATTTTCGTGGTGTTTCCAGCTGAAATATGCATTTTCTGCGATAAGCTTGGTGAGTCTTGTGCCAGAAGTATGCAGAATCATCTAGATCGCTCTTTTTGAGCTACTTAATGCGAGAAACACGTTTTCTGCAGTTTTCAACATTCCACAGTGCGTTTGATATGCAGACCCGGCGATATCTTGATTTTCGCGGTGTTTCCAGCTGAGACATGTATTTTCTGCGATCATCTTGGATATTCTTCTGTGAGAAGTATGCAGAATCACCGAAATTGCAGTTTTCGTGCTATTGAATGCGAAAAACACATTTTATGGTGTGTTCAGCACTCCACAGTGCGCTTGATATGCTGAAACTGCGATATCTTCGTTTTCGTGGGGTTTCCAGCTGAGACATGCATTTTCTGCGATAATCTTGAATATTCTTCTGCGAGAAGTTTGCAGGATCACAGAAATCGCTGTTTTCGTGTTATTTAATGCGAAAAACTCGTTTTCTGGTGTTTTCAGCACTCCACAGTGCGTTTGATATGCGAAAACTGCGATATCTTCGGTTTCATTGGGTTTCCAGATGAGATATGCATTTTCTACGATACCCTTGGATATTCTTCTGTGAGAAGTTTGCAGAATCACAGAAATCGCTCTATTCGAACTATTTAATGCGAGAAACACGTTATCTGGTTGTTTTCACTACTCCACAGTGCGTTTGATATGCAGCAACGGCGACATCTTGATTTTCGTGAGGTTTCAAGCTGAGATATGCATTTTCTGCGATAATATTGGTGAGTCTTCTGTCAGAAGTATGCAGAATCATCTAAATCGCTCTTTTCGATATATTTAAGGCGAGAAACACGTTTTCTGGTGTTTTCACCATCTCACAGTGCGTTTGATATGCAGAACCGGCGACATCTTGGTTTTCGTCGGGTTTCAAGCTGAGATATGCATTTTCTGCGATAATATTGGTGAGACTTCAATCAGAAGTATGCAGAATCATCTAGATCGCTCGTTTTGAGCAATTTAATGCGAGAAACACGTTATCTGGTTGTTTTCACCACTCCACAGTGCGTTTGATATGCAGAACCGGCGACATCTTGATTTTCGTGAGGTTTCAAGCTGAGATATGCATTTTCTGCGATAATATTGGTGAGTCTTCTGTCAGAAGTGTGCAGAATCATCCAGAATGCACTTATCGAGCTAGTTAATGCGAGTGACACGTTTTCTGGTGTTTTCACCACTCCACAGTGCGTCTGATATGCACAACCGGCGATATCTTGGTTTTCGTGCGGTTTCTAGCTGAGATGTGCATTTTCTGCGATAATATTGGTGAGACTTCTGTCCGAAGTATGCAGAATCATCGATATCGCTCTTTTCGAGCTATTTAATGCGAGAAACACGTTATCTGGTGTTTTGACCACTCCATAGTGCGTCTGATATGCAGAACCGGCGATATCTTGGTTTTCGCGGGGTTTCCAGCTGAGATATGCATTTTCTGCGATAATCTTGGTGAGTCTTCTGTCAAAAGTATGCAGAATCATCGAGATCGCTCTATTCGAGCTATTTAATGCGAGAAACACGTTATCTGGTTGTTATCACCACTCCACAGTTCGTTTGATATGCAGAACCGGCGACATCTTGATTTTCTTGATGATTCTAGCTGAGATATGGATTTTCTGCGATAATATTGGTGAGACTTCAGTCAGAAGTATGCAGAACCATCTAGAACGCTCGTTTGGAGCTATTTAATGCGAAAAAACAAGTTTTCTGGTGTTTTGACCACTCCACAGTGCGTTTGATATGTCGAGCCGCCGAAAACTTGGTTTTCTTGGGGTTTCCAGCTGAGATATGCATTTTCTGCGATAATCTTGGTGAGACTTCAGTCAGAAGTATGCAGAATCATCTAGATCGCTCGTTTGGAGCTATTTAATGCGGGAAACACGTTATCTGGTTGTTTTGACCACTCCATAGTGCGTTTGATATGCAGAACCGGCGACATCTTGAATTTCGTGGTTTTTCCAGCTGAGATATGCATTTTCAGCGATAATCTTGGTGAGTCTTCTGTCAGAAGTATGCAGAATCATCGAGATCGCTCTATGCGAGCTATTTAATGCGAGAAACACGTTATCTGGTTGTTTTCACCACTCCACAGTGCGTTTGATATGCGGAACCGGCGACATCTTGATTTTCGTGATGTTTCTAGCTGAGATATGCATTTTCAGCGATAATATTGGTGAGACTTCAGTCAGAAGTATGCCGAATCATCTAGATCGCTCGATTCGAGCTATTTGATGCGAAAAAACAAGTTTTCTGGTGTTTTGACAACTCCACAGTGCGGTTGATATGTAGAGCCGCCGATAACTTGGTTTTCGTGGGGTTTCCAGCTGAAATATGCATTTTCTGCTATAATCTTGGTGAGTCTTCTGTCAGAAGTATGCAGAATCATCTAGATCGCTCTTTTCGAGCTATTTAATGCGAGAAACACGTTATCTGGTGTTTTGACCTCTCCAAAGTGCGTTTGATATGCAGAAATGGCGAAATCTTGGTTTTCGTCGGTTTTCATCCTAAGGTATGCATTTTCTGCAATAATCTTGGTGCGCCTTCTGTCCGAAGTATGCAGAATCATCGATATCGCTCTTTTCGAGCTATTGAATGCGAGAAACACGTTACCTGGTTTTTTGACCACTCCACAGTGCGTTTGATATGCAGAAATGGCGAAATCTTGGTTTTCGTCGGTTTTCATCCTGAGGTATGCATTTTCTGCGATAATCTTGGTGCGACTTCTGTCAGAAGTATGCGGAATCATCGAGATCGCTCTTTTCGAGCTATTTAATGCGAGAAACACGTTATCTGGTGTTTTGACCACTCCACAGTGCGTTTGATATGCAGAAATGGCGAAATCTTGGTTTTCGTCGGTTTTCAACCTGAGGTATGCATTTTCTGGGATAATCTTGGTGAGACTTCAATCAGAAGTATGCAGAATCATCTAGATCGCTCTTTTCGTGCTATTCAATGCGAGAAACACGTTATCTGGTGTTTTGACCACTCCATAGTGCGTTTGATATGTAGAGCCCCCGATAACTTGGTTTTCGTGGGATTTCCAGCTGAAATATGCATTTTCTGCGATAATCTTTGTGTTTCATCTACGAGAAGTATGCAAAATCATCCAGAACGCTCTTTTCGAGCTAGTTAATGCGAGTAACACGTTTTCTGGTGTTTTCACCACTCCACAGTGCGCCTGATATGCAGAACCGGCGATATCTTGGTTTTCGTGGGGTTTCCAAGTGAGATATGCATTTTCTGCGATAATCTTGGTGAGTCTTCTGTCAGAAGTATGCAGAATCATCGAGATCGCTCTATTCGAGCTATTTAATGCGAGAAACACGTTATCTGGTTGTTATCACCACTCCACAGTGCGTTTGATATGCGGAACCGGCGACATCTTGATTTTCGTGATGTTTCTAGCTGAGATATGCATTTTCAGCGATAATATTGGTGAGACTTCAGTCAGAAGTATGCCGAATCATCTAGATCGCTCGATTCGAGCTATTTGATGCGAAAAAACAAGTTTTCTGTTGTTTTGACAACTCCACAGTGCGTTTGATATGTAGAGCCGCCGATAACTTGGTTTTCGTGGGGTTTCCAGCTGAAATATGCATTTTCTGCTATAATCTTGGTGAGTCTTCCGTCAGAAGTATGCAGAATCATCTAGATCGCTCTTTTCGAGCTATTTAATGCGATAAACACGTTATCTGGTGTTTTGACCTCTCCAAAGTGCGTTTGATATGCAGAAATGGCGAAATCTTGGTTTTCGTCGGTTTTCATCCTAAGGTATGCATTTTCTGCAATAATCTTGGTGCGCCTTCTGTCCGAAGTATGCAGAATCATCGATATCGCTCTTTTCGAGCTATTGAATGCGAGAAACACGTTACCTGGTTTTTTGACCACTCCACAGTGCGTTTGATATGCAGAAATGGCGAAATCTTGGTTTTCGTCGGTTTTCATCCTGAGGTATGCATTTTCTGCGATAATCTTGGTGCGACTTCTGTCAGAAGTATGCAGAATCATCGAGATCGCTCTTTTCGTGCTATTCAATGCGAGAAACACGTTATCTGGTGTTTTGACCACTCCACAGTGCGTTGATATGCAGAAATGGCGAAATCTTGGTTTTCGTCGGTTTTCATCTTAAGCTATGCATTTTCTGCAATAATCTTGGTGCGCCTTCTGTCAGAAGTATGCAGAATCATCGATATCGCTCTTTTCGAGCTATTTAATGCGAGAAGCACGTTATCTTGTGTATTGACGACTCCACAGTGCGTTTGATATGCAGAACCGGCGATATCTTGATTTTCGTGGTGTTTCCAGCTGAAATATGCATTTTCTGCGATAATCTTGGTGAGTCTTCTGCCAGAAGTATGCAGAATCATCTAGATCGCTCTTTTCGAGATATTTAATGCGAGAAACACGTTTTCTGGTGTTTTCACCACTCCACAGTGCGTTTGATATGCAGAACCGGCGACATCTTGGCTTTCGTCGGGGTTCAAGCTGAGATATGCATTTTCTGCGATAATCTTGGTGAGACATCAGTCAGAAGTATGCAGAATCATCTAGATCGCTCGTTTCGAGCTATTTAATGCGAGAAACAGGTTTTCTGGTGTATTCACCACTCCACAGTACGTTTGACATGCAGAACCGGCGATATCTTGGTTTTCGCGGGGTTTCCAGCTGAGATATGCATTTTCTGCGATAATCTTGGTGAGTCTTCTGTCAGAAGTATGCAGAATCATCGAGATCGCTCTATTCGAGCTATTTAATGCGAGAAACACGTTATCTGGTTGTTATCACCACTCCACAGTTCGTTTGATATGCAGAACCGGCGACATCTTGATTTTCGTGATGTTTCTAGCTGAGATATGGATTTTCTGCGATAATATTGGTGAGACTTCAGTCAGAAGTATGCAGAACCATCTAGAACGCTCGTTTGGAGCTATTTAATGCGGGAAACACGTTATCTGGTTGTTTTGACCACTCCATAGTGCGTTTGATATGCAGAACCGGCGATATCTTGATTTTCGTGGTGTTTCCAGCTGAAATATGCATTTTCTGCGATAAGCTTGGTGAGTCTTCTGCCAGAAGTATGCAGAATCATCTAGATCGCTCTTTTCGAGCTATTTAATGCGAGAAACACGTTATCTGGTGTTTTCACCACTCCACATTGCGTTTGATTTGCAGAACCGGCGACATCTTGGCTTTCGTCGGGGTTCAAGCTGAGATATGCATTTTCTGCGATAATCTTGGTGAGATATCAGTCAGAAGTATGCAGAATCATCTAGATCGCTCTTTTCGAGCTATTGAATGCGAGAAACACGTTACCTGGTTTTTTGACCACTCCACAGTGCGTTTGATATGCAGAAATGGCGAAATCTTGGTTTTCGTCGGTTTTCATCCTGAGGTATGCATTTTCTGCGATAATCTTGGTGCGACTTCTGTCAGAAGTATGCAGAATCATCGAGGTCGCTCTTTTCGAGCTATTTAATGCGAGAAACACGTTATCTGGTGTTTTGACCACTCCACAGTGCGTTTGATATGCAGAAATGGCGAAATCTTGGTTTTCGTCGGTTTTCATCCTAAGGTATGCATTTTCTGCAATAATCTTGGTGCGCCTTCTGTCAGAAGTATGCAGAATCATCGATATCGCTCTTTTCGAGTTATTTAATGCGAGAAACACGTTATCTTGTGTATTGACGACTCCACAGTGCGTTTGATATGCAGAACCGGCGATATCTTGATTTTCGTGGTGTTTCCAGCTGAAATATGCATTTTCTGCGATAAGCTTGGTGAGTCTTCTGCCAGAAGTATGCAGAATCATCTAGATCGCTCTTTTTGAGCTACTTAATGCGAGAAACACGTTTTCTGCAGTTTTCAACATTCCACAGTGCGTTTGATATGCAGACCCGGCGATATCTTGATTTTCGTCGGGGTTCAAGCTGAGATACGCATTTTCTGCGATAATCTTGGTGAGACATCAGTCAGAAGTATGCAGAATCATCTAGATCGCTCGTTTCGAGCTATTTAATGCGAGAAACAGGTTTTCTGGTGTATTCACCACTCCACAGTGCGTTTGATATGCAGAACCGGCGACATCTTGGATTTCGTCGGTGTTCAACCTGAGATATGTATTTTCTGCGATAATCTTGGGGAGTCTTCTGTCAGCGGTATGCAGAATCACCGAGATCCCACTTTTCGAGCTATTTAATGCGAGAAACACGTTATCTGGTGTTTTGACCACTCCATAGTGCGTTTGATATGTAGAGCCCCCGATAACTTGGTTTTCGTGGGATTTCCAGCTGAAATATGCATTTTCTGCGATAATCTTTGTGTTTCATCTACGAGAAGTATGCAAAATCATCCAGAACGCTCTTTTCGAGCTAGTTAATGCGAGCAACACGTTTTCTGGTGTTTTCACCACTCCACAGTGCGCCTGATATGCAGAACCGGCGATATCTTGGTTTTCGTGGGGTTTCCAAGTGAGATATGCATTTTCTGCGATAATCTTGGTGAGTCTTCTGTCAGAAGTATGCAGAATCATCGAGATCGCTCTATTCGAGCTATTTAATGCGAGAAACACGTTATCTGGTTGTTATCACCACTCCACAGTGCGTTTGATATGCGGAACCGGCGACATCTTGATTTTCGTGATGTTTCTAGCTGAGATATGCATTTTCAGCGATAATATTGGTGAGACTTCAGTCAGAAGTATGCCGAATCATCTAGATCGCTCGATTCGAGCTATTTGATGCGAAAAAACAAGTTTTCTGGTGTTTTGACAACTCCACAGTGCGTTTGATATGTAGAGCCGCCGATAACTTGGTTTTCGTGGGGTTTCCAGCTGAAATATGCATTTTCTGCTATAATCTTGGTGAGTCTTCCGTCAGAAGTATGCAGAATCATCTAGATCGCTCTTTTCGAGCTATTTAATGCGAGAAACACGTTATCTGGTGTTTTGACCTCTCCAAAGTGCGTTTGATATGCAGAAATGGCGAAATCTTGGTTTTCGTCGGTTTTCATCCTAAGGTATGCATTTTCTGCAATAATCTTGGTGCGCCTTCTGTCCGAAGTATGCAGAATCATCGATATCGCTCTTTTCGAGCTATTGAATGCGAGAAACACGTTACCTGGTTTTTTGACCACTCCACAGTGCGTTTGATATGCAGAACCGGCGATATCTTGATTTTCGTGGTGTTTCCAGCTGAAATATGCATTTTCTGCGATAATCTTGGTGAGTCTTCTGCCAGAAGTATGCAGAATCATCGATATCGCTCTTTTCGAGCTATTTAATGCGAGAAACACGTTATCTTGTGTATTGACGACTCCACAGTGCGTTTGATATGCAGAACCGGCGATATCTTGATTTTCGTGGTGTTTCCAGCTGAAATATGCATTTTCTGCGATAATCTTGGTGAGTCTTCTGCCAGAAGTATGCAGAATCATCTAGATCGCTCTTTTCGAGATATTTAATGCGAGAAACACGTTTTCTGGTGTTTTCACCACTCCACAGTGCGTTTGATATGCAGAACCGGCGACATCTTGGCTTTCGTCGGGGTTCAAGCTGAGATATGCATTTTCTGCGATAATCTTGGTGAGACATCAGTCAGAAGTATGCAGAATCATCTAGATCGCTCGTTTCGAGCTATTTAATGCGAGAAACAGGTTTTCTGGTGTATTCACCACTCCACAGTACGTTTGACATGCAGAACCGGCGATATCTTGGTTTTCGCGGGGTTTCCAGCTGAGATATGCATTTTCTGCGATAATCTTGGTGAGTCTTCTGTCAGAAGTATGCAGAATCATCGAGATCGCTCTATTCGAGCTATTTAATGCGAGAAACACGTTATCTGGTTGTTATCACCACTCCACAGTTCGTTTGATATGCAGAACCGGCGACATCTTGATTTTCGTGATGTTTCTAGCTGAGATATGGATTTTCTGCGATAATATTGGTGAGACTTCAGTCAGAAGTATGCAGAACCATCTAGAACGCTCGCTTGGAGCTATTTAATGCGGGAAACACGTTATCTGGTTGTTTTGACCACTCCATAGTGCGTTTGATATGCAGAACCGGCGATATTTGATTTTCGTGGTGTTTCCAGCTGAAATATGCATTTTCTGCGATAAGCTTGGTGAGTCTTCTGCCAGAAGTATGCAGAATCATCTAGATCGCTCTTTTCGAGCTATTTAATGCGAGAAACACGTTATCTGGTGTTTTCACCACTCCACATTGCGTTTGATTTGCAGAACCGGCGACATCTTGGCTTTCGTCGGGGTTCAAGCTGAGATATGCATTTTCTGCGATAATCTTGGTGAGACATCAGTCAGAAGTATGCAGAATCATCTAGATCGCTCTTTTCGAGCTATTGAATGCGAGAAACACGTTACCTGGTTTTTTGACCACTCCACAGTGCGTTTGATATGCAGAAATGGCGAAATCTTGGTTTTCGTCGGTTTTCATCCTAAGGTATGCATTTTCTGCAATAATCTTGGTGCGCCTTCTGTCTGAAGTATGCAGAATCATCGATATCGCTCTTTTCGAGTTATTTAATGCGAGAAACACGTTATCTTGTGTATTGACGACTCCACAGTGCGTTTGATATGCAGAACCGGCGATATCTTGATTTTCGTGGTGTTTCCAGCTGAAATATGCATTTTCTGCGATAAGCTAGGTGAGTCTTCTGCCAGAAGTATGCAGAATCATCTAGATCGCTCTTTTTGAGCTACTTAATGCGAGAAACACGTTTTCTGCAGTTTTCAACATTCCACAGTGCGTTTGATATGCAGACCCGGCGATATCTTGATTTTCGTCGGGGTTCAAGCTGAGATACGCATTTTCTGCGATAATCTTGGTGAGACATCAGTCAGAAGTATGCAGAATCATCTAGATCGCTCGTTTCGAGCTATTTAATGCGAGAAACAGGTTTTCTGGTGTATTCACCACTCCACAGTGCGTTTGATATGCAGAAATGGCGAAATCTTGGTTTTCGTCGGTTCTCATCCTAAGGTATGCATTTTCTGCAATAATCTTGGTGCGCCTTCTGTCAGAAGTATGCAGAATCATCGATATCGCTCTTTTCGAGTTATTTAATGCGAGAAACACGCTTTCTGGTGTTTTCACCACTCCACAGTGCGTTAGATATGCAGAGCAGCCGATAACTTGGTTTTCGTGGGGTTTCCAGCTGAGATATTCATTTTCGGCGACAATCTTGGTGTTTCACCTATGAGAAGTATGCAGAATCATCGAGAACGCTCTTTTTGAGCTAATTAATGCGAGAAACACGTTTTCTGCAGTTTTCAACATTCCACAGTGCGTTTGATATGCAGACCCGGCGATATCTTGATTTTCGCGGTGTTTCCAGCTGAGACATGTATTTTCTGCGATAATCTTGGTGAGACTTCAGTCAGAAGTATGCCGAATCATCTAGATCGCTCGTTTCGAGATCCTTAATGCGAGAAGCACGTTATCTGGTGTTTTGACCACTCCACAGTGCGTTTGATATGCAGACCCGGCGATATCTTGATTTTCGCGGTGTTTCCAGCTGAAATATGCATTTTCTGCGATAATCTTGGTGTTCCATCTATGAGAAGTGTGCAGAATCATCGAGAACGCTCTTTTCGAGCTATTTAATGCGAGAAAAACGTTATCTGGGGTTTTCACCACTCCGCAGTGCGTTTGATATGCAGAACCGGCGACATCTTGGATTTCGTCGGTGTTCAACCTGAGATATGCATTTTCTGCGATAATCTTGGGGAGTCTTCTGTCAGCGGTATGCAGAATCACCGAGATCCCACTTTTCGAGCTATTTAATGCGAGAAACACGTTATCTGGTGTTTTCACCACTCCACAGTGCGTTTGATATGCAGAAATGGCGAAATCTTGGTTTTCGTCGGTTTTAATCCTAAAGTATGCATTTTCTGCAATAATCTTGGTGCGCCTTCTGTCAGAAGTATGCAGAATCATCGATATCGCTCTTTTCGAGTTATTTAATGCGAGAAACACGTTATCTTGTGTATTGACGACTCCACAGTGCGTTTGATATGCAGAACCGGCGATATCTTGATTTTCGTGGTGTTTCCAGCTGAAATATGCATTTTCTGCGATAAGCTTGGTGAGTCTTCTGCCAGAAGTATGCAGAATCATCTAGATCGCTCTTTTCGAGATATTTAATGCGAGAAACACGTTTTCTGGTGTTTTCACCACTCCACAGTGCGTTTGATATGCAGAACCGGCGACATCTTGGCTTTCGTCGGGGTTCAAGCTGAGATATGCATTTTCTGCGATAATCTTGGTGAGACATCAGTCAGAAGTATGCAGAATCATCTAGATCGCTCGTTTCGAGCTATTTAATGCGAGAAACAGGTTTTCTGGTGTATTCACCACTCCACAGTACGTTTGACATGCAGAACCGGAGATATCTTGGTGTCGGTCGGGTTTCAAGCTGAGATATGCATTTTCTGCGATAATCTTGGCGAGTCTTCTGTCAGAAGTATGCAGATTCATCTAGATCGCTCTTCTCGAGCTATAATATGCGAGAAACACGTTTTCTTTTGTATTCACCACTCCACAGTACGTTTGACATGCAGAAACGGAGATATCTTGATTTCGGTCGGGTTTCAAGCTGAGATATGCATTTTCTGCGATAACCTTTGTGTTTCATCTATGAGAAGTATGCAGAATCATTCAGAACGCTCTTCTCGAGCTAGTTAATGCGAGTAACACGTTTTCTGGTGTTTTCACCACCCCACAGTGCGTTTGATATGCAGAACCGGCGACATCTTGGTTTTCGTCGGTTTTCATCCTGAGGTATGCATTTTCTGCGATAATCTTGGTGCGACTTCTGTCAGAAGTATGCAGAATCATCGAGATCGCTCTTTTCGAGCTATTTAATGCGAGAAACTCGTTATCTGGTGTTTTGACCACTCCACAGTGCGTTTGATATGCAGAAATGGCGAAATCTTGGTTTTCGTCGGTTTTCATCCTGAGGCATGCATTTTCAACGATAATCTTGGTGTAACATCTGTCAGAAGTATGCAGAATCATCGAGATCGCTCTTCTCGAGCTATTTAATGCGGGAAACACGTTATCTGGTGTTTTGACCACTCCACAGTGCGTTAGATATGCAGAGTCGCCGAAAGCTTGGTTTTCGTGGAGTTTCCAGATGAGATATTCATTTTCGGCGATAATCTTGATGTTTCATCTATGAGAAGCATGCAGAATCATCGAGGACGCTCTTTTCGAGCTACTTAATGCGAGAAATACGTTTTCTGGTGTTTTCGCCACTCCACAGTACGTTTGATGTGCAGAACCGGAGATATCTTGGTTTTCGTGAGGTATCAAGCTGAGATATGCATTTTCTGCGGCAATCTTGGTGAGACTTCTGTCCGAAGTATGCAGAATCATTGATATCGCTCTTTTCGAGCTATTTAATGCGAGAAGCACGTTATCTGGTGTTTTGACAACTCCACAGTGCGTTTGATATGCAGAACCGGCGAGATCTTGATTTTCGTTAGGTTTCAAGCTGAGATATGCATTTGCTGCGATAATATTGGTGATACTTCTGTCCGAAGTATGCAGAATCATCGATATCGCTCTTTACGAGCTATTTAATGCGAGAATCACGTTATCTGGTGTTTTGACAACTCCACAGTGCGTTTGATATGCAGAACCGGCGACATCTTGATTTTCGTGAGGTTTCAAGCTGAGATATGCATTTTCTGCGATAATATTGGTGAGACTTCAGTCAGAAGTATGCAGAATCATCTAGATCGCTCTTCTTGAGCTATTTCATTCGAGAAACACGTTTTCTGGTGTAATCACTACTCCACAGTACGTTTGACATGCAGAACCGGAGATATCTTGGTTTCGGTCGGGTTTCAAGCTGAGATATGCATTTGCTACGATAATCTTGGTGAGAATCTGTCAGAAGTATGCAGCATCTTCGAGAACGCTCTTTTCGAGCTATTTAATGCGAGAAACACGTTATAGGGTTGTTTTCACCACTCCAAGTGCGTTTGATATGCAGAACCGTCGACATTTTGATTTTCGTGAGGTTTCCAGCTGAGATATGCATTTTCTGCGATAATATTGGTGAGACTTCAGTCAGAAGTATGCAGAATCATCTAGATCGCTCTTTTCGAGTTATTTAATGCGAGAAACACGCTTTCTGGTGTTTTCACCACTCCACAGTGCGTTAGATATGCAGAGCAGCCGATAACTTGGTTTTCGTGGGGTTTCCAGCTGAGATATTCATTTTCGGCGACAATCTTGGTGTTTCATCTATGAGAAGTATGCAGAATCATCGAGAACGCTCTTTTTGAGCTACTTAATGCGAGAAACACGTTTTCTGCAGTTTTCAACATTCCACAGTGCGTTTGATATGCAGACCCGGCGATATCTTGATTTTCGCGGTGTTTCCAGCTGAGACATGTATTTTCTGCGATAATCTTGGTGAGACTTCAGTCAGAAGTATGCCGAATCATCTAGATTGCACTTTTCGAGCTATTTAATGCGAGAAACACGTTTTCTGATGTATTCACCACTCCACAGAGCGTTTGATATGCAGAACCGGCGATATCTTGATTTTCGTGGTGTTTCCAGCTGAGATATGCATTTTCTGCGATAATCTTGGTGAGTCTTCTGTCAGAAGTATGCAGAATCATCTAGATTGCACTTTTCGAGCTATTTAATGCGAGAAACACGTTTTCTGATGTATTCACCACTCCACAGTGCGTTTGATATGCGGAAACTACGATATCTTCGGTATCGTTGTTGTTTCCAGCTGAGACATGCATTTTCAGTGATAATCTTCACGATTCTGCTGTTACAAGTGTGCAGAATCACCGAAATCGCTGTTTTCGTGCTTTTGAATGCGAGAAACACGTTACCTGGTTTTTTGACCACTCCACAGTGCGTTTGATATGCAGAACCGGCGACATCTTGGCTTTCGTCGGGGTTCAAGCTGAGATATGCATTTTCTGCGATAATCTTGGTGAGACATCAGTCAGAAGTATGCAGAATCATCTAGATCGCTCGTTTCGAGCTATTTAATGCGAGAAACAGGTTTTCTGGTGTATTCACCACTCCACAGTACGTTTGACATGCAGAACCGGAGATATCTTGGTTTCGGTCGGGTTTCAAGCTGAGATATGCATTTTCTGCGATAATCTTGGTGAGACTTCAGTCAGAAGTATGCACAATCATCTAGATCGCACTTGCCGAGCTATTTAATGCAAAAAAACAAGTTTCCTGGTGTTTTCACCACTCCACAGTACGTTTGACATGCAGAACCGGAGATATCTTGGTTTCGGTCGGGTTTCCAGCTGAGATATGCATTTTCTGCGATAATCTTGGCGAGTCTTCTGTCAGAAGTATGCAGATTCATCTAGATCGCTCTTCTCGAGCTATAATATGCGAGAAACACGTTTTCTTTTGTATTCACCACTCCACAGTACGTTTGACATGCAGAAACGGAGATATCTTGGTTTCGGTCGGGTTTCAAGCTGAGATATGCATTTTCTGCGATAATCTTTGTGTTTCATCTATGAGAAGTATGCAGAATCATTCAGAACGCTCTTCTCGAGCTAGTTAATGCGAGTAACACGTTATCTGGTGTTTTGACCACTCCACAGTGCGTTTGATATGCAGAAATGGCGAAATCTTGGGTTTCGTCGGTTTTCATCCTGAGGCATGCATTTTCAACGATAATCTTGGTGTAACATCTGTCAGAAGTATGCAGAATCATCGAGATCGCTCTTCTCGAGCTATTTAATGCGGGAAACACGTTATCTGGTGTTTTGACCACTCCACAGTGCGTTAGGTATGCAGAGTCGCCGAAAGCTTGGTTTTCGTGGAGTTTCCAGATGAGATATTCATTTTCGGCGATAATCTTGATGTTTTATCTATCAGAAGCATGCAGAACCATCGAGGACGCTCTTTTCGAGCTACTTAATGCGAGAAGCACGTTATCTGGTGTTTTGACAACTCCACAGTGCGTTTGATATGCAGAACCGGCGACATCTTGATTTTCGTGAGGTTTCAAGCTGAGATATGCATTTTCTGCGGCAATCTTGGTGAGACTTCTGTCCGAAGTATGCAGAATCATCGAGATCGATCTTTTCGAGCTATTTAATGCGGGAAACAAGTTATCTGGTGATTTGCACACTCCACAGTGCGTTAGATATGCAGATCCGCCGATAACTTGGTTTTTCGTGGGGTTTCCAGCTGAAATATGCATTTTCTGCGATAATCTTTGTGTTTCATCTATGAGAAGTATGCAGAATCATCCAGAACGCTCTTTTCGAGCTAGTTAATGCGAGTAACACGTTTTCTGGTGTTTTCACCACCCCACAGTGCGTTTGATATGCAGAACCGGCGACATCTTGGTTTTCGTCGGGTTTCAAGCTGAGATATGCATTTTCTGCGATAATATTGGTGAGACTTCAGTCAGAAGTATGCAGAATCATCTAGATCGCTCTTCTCGAGCTATTTCATTCGAGAAACACGTTTTCTGGTGTAATCACTACTCCACAGTACGTTTGACATGCAGAACCGGAGATATCTTGGTTTCGGTCGGGTTTCAAGCTGAGATATGCATTTGCTACGATAATCTTGGTGAGAATCTGTCAGAAGTATGCAGCATCTTCGAGAACGCTCTTTTCGAGCTATTTAATGCGAGAAACACGTTATAGGGTTGTTTTCACCACTCCAAGTGCGTTTGATATGCAGAACCGTCGACATTTTGATTTTCGTGAGGTTTCCAGCTGAGATATGCATTTTCTGCGATAATATTGGTGAGACTTCAGTCAGAAGTATGCAGAATCATCTAGATCGCTCGTTTCGAGCTATTTAATGCGAGAAACACGTTATCTGGTTGTTTTCACCACTCCACAGTGCGTTTGACATGCAGAACCGGAGATATCTTGGTTTCGGTCGGGTTTCAAGCTGAGATATGCATTTTCTACGATTATGTTGGTGAGAATCTGTCAGAAGTATGCAGAATCATCGATATCGCTCTTTTCGAGTTATTTAATGCGAGAAACACGCTTTCTGGTGTTTTCACCACTCCACAGTGCGTTAGATATGCAGAGCAGCCGATAACTTGGTTTTCGTGGGGTTTCCAGCTGAGATATTCATTTTCGGCGACAATCTTGGTGTTTCATCTATGAGAAGTGTGCAGAATCATCGAGAACGCTCTTTTTGAGCTACTTAATGCGAGAAACACGTTTTCTGCAGTTTTCAACATTCCACAGTGCGTTTGATATGCAGACCCGGCGATATCTTGATTTTCGCGGTGTTTCCAGCTGAGACATGTATTTTCTGCGATAATCTTGGTGAGACTTCAGTCAGAAGTATGCCGAATCATCTAGATTGCACTTTTCGAGCTATTTAATGCGAGAAACACGTTTTCTGATGTATTCACCACTCCACAGAGCGTTTGATATGCAGAACCGGCGATATCTTGATTTTCGAGGTGTTTCCAGCTGAGATATGCATTTTCTGCGATAATCTTGGTGAGTCTTCTGTCAGAAGTATGCAGAATCATCTAGATTGCACTTTTCGAGCTATTTAATGCGAGAAACACGTTTTCTGATGTATTCACCACTCCACAGTGCGTTTGATATGCAGAAACTACGATATCTTCGGTATCGTTGTTGTTTCCAGCTGAGACATGCATTTTCAGTGATAATCTTCACGATTCTGCTGTTACAAGTGTGCAGAATCACCGAAATCGCTGTTTTCGTGCTTTTGAATGCGAAAAACACGTTTTCTGGTGTTTTCAACACTCCACAGTGCGTTTCATATGCGGAAACTGCGATATCTTCGGCATCGTTGGGTTTCCAGCTGAGATATGCATTATCAGTGATAATCTTCATGATTCTGCTGTTACAAGTGTGCAGAATCACCGAAATCGCTGTTTTCGTGCTTTTGAATGCGAAAAACACGTTTTCTGGTGTTTTCAGCACTCCACAGTGCGTTTGATATGCGCAAACTACGATATCTTCGGTGTCGTTGTTGTTTCCAGCTGAGACATGCATTTTCAGTGATAATCTTCATGATTCTGCTGTTACAAGTGTGCAGAATCACCGAAATCGCTGTTTACGTGCTATTGAATGCGAGAAACACGTTACCTGGTTTTTTGACCACTCCACAGTGCGTTTGATATGCAGAACCGGCGACATCTTGGCTTTCGTCGGGTTTCAAGCTGAGATATGCATTTTCTGCGATAATCTTGGTGAGACTTCAGTCAGAAGTATGCACAATCATCTAGATCGCTCTTGCCGAGCTATTTAATGCAAAAAAACAAGTTTCCTGGTGTTTTCACCACTCCACAGTACGTTTGACATGCAGAACCGGAGATATCTTGGTTTCGGTCGGGTTTCCAGCTGAGATATGCATTTTCTGCGATAATCTTGGCGAGTCTTCTGTCAGAAGTATGCAGATTCATCTAGATCGCTCTTCTCGAGCTATAATATGCGAGAAACACGTTTTCTTTTGTATTCACCACTCCACAGTACGTTTGACATGCAGAAACGGAGATATCTTGGTTTCGGTCGGGTTTCAAGCTGAGATATGCATTTTCTGCGATAATCTTTGTGTTTCATCTATGAGAAGTATGCAGAATCATTCAGAACGCTCTTCTCGAGCTAGTTAATGCGAGTAACACGTTTTCTGGTGTTTTCACCACCCCACAGTGCGTTTGATATGCAGAACCGGCGACATCTTGGTTTTCGTCGGTTTTCATCCTGAGGTATGCATTTTCTGCGATAATCTTGGTGCGACTTCTGTCAGAAGTATGCAGAATCATCGAGATCGCTCTTTTCGTGCTATTTAATGCGAGAAACTCGTTATCTGGTGTTTTGACCACTCCACAGTGCGTTTGATATGCAGAAATGGCGAAATCTTGGTTTTCGTCGGTTTTCATCCTGAGGCATGCATTTTCAACGATAATCTTGGTGTAACATCTGTCAGAAGTATGCAGAATCATCGAGATCGCTCTTCTCGAGCTATTTAATGCGGCAAACACGTTATCTGGTGTTTTGACCACTCCACAGTGCGTTAGGTATGCAGAGTCGCCGAAAGCTTGGTTTTCGTGGAGTTTCCAGATGAGATATTCATTTTCGGCGATAATCTTGATGTTTCATCTATGAGAAGCATGCAGAATCATCGAGGACGCTCTTTTCGAGCTACTTAATGCGAGAAATACGTTTTCTGGTGTTTTCGCCACTCCACAGTACGTTTGATGTGCAGAACCGGAGATATCTTGGTTTTCGTGAGGTATCAAGCTGAGATATGCATTTTCTGCGGCAATCTTGGTGAGACTTCTGTCGGAAGTATGCAGAATCATTGATATCGCTCTTTTCGAGCTATTTAATGCGAGAAGCACGTTATCTGGTGTTTTGACAACTCCACAGTGCGTTTGATATGCAGAACCGGCGAGATCTTGATTTTCGTTAGGTTTCAAGCTGAGATATGCATTTTCTGCGATAATATTGGTGATACTTCTGTCCGAAGTATGCAGAATCATCGATATCGCTCTTTACGAGCTATTTAATGCGAGAAGCACGTTATCTGGTGTTTTGACAACTCCACAGTGCGTTTGATATGCAGAACCGGCGACATCTTGATTTTCGTGAGGTTTCAAGCTGAGATATGCATTTTCTGCGGCAATCTTGGTGAGACTTCTGTCCGAAGTATGCAGAATCATCGAGATCGATCTTTTCGAGCTATTTAATGCGGGAAACAAGTTATCTGGTGATTTGCACACTCCACAGTGCGTTAGATATGCAGATCCGCCGATAACTTGGTTGTCGTGGGGTTTCCAGCTGAAATATGCATTTTCTGCGATAATCTTTGTGTTTCATCTATGAGAAGTATGCAGAATCATCCAGAACGCTCTTTTCGAGCTAGTTAATGCGAGTAACACGTTTTCTGGTGTTTTCACCACCCCACAGTGCGTTTGATATGCAGAACCGGCGACATCTTGGTTTTCGTCGGGTTTCAAGCTGAGATATGCATTTTCTGCGATAATATTGGTGAGACTTCAGTCAGAAGTATGCAGCATCTTCGAGAACGCTCTTTTCGAGCTATTTAATGCGAGAAACACGTTATAGGGTTGTTTTCACCACTCCAAGTGCGTTTGATATGCAGAACCGTCGACGTTTTGATTTTCGTGAGGTTTCCAGCTGAGATATGCATTTTCTGCGATAATATTGGTGAGACTTCAGTCAGAAGTATGCAGAATCATCTAGATCGCTCGTTTCGAGCTATTTAATGCGAGAAACACGTTATCTGGTTGTTTTCACCACTCCACAGTGCGTTTGACATGCAGAACCGGAGATATCTTGGTTTCGGTCGGGTTTCAAGCTGAGATATGCATTTTCTACGATTATGTTGGTGAGAATCTGTCAGAAGTATGCAGCATCTTCGATAACGCTCTTCTCGAGCTATTTAATGCGAGAAACACGTTTTCTGATGTATTCACCACTCCACAGTGCGTTTGATATGCGGAAACTACGATATCTTCGGTATCGTTGTTGTTTCCAGCTGAGACATGCATTTTCAGTGATAATCTTCACGATTCTGCTGTTACAAGTGTGCAGAATCACCGAAATCGCTGTTTTCGTGCTTTTGAATGCGAAAAACACGTTTTCTGGTGTTTTCAACACTCCACAGTGCGTTTCATATGCGGAAACTGCGATATCTTCGGCATCGTTGGGTTTCCAGCTGAGATATGCATTATCAGTGATAATCTTCATGATTCTGCTGTTACAAGTGTGCAGAATCACCGAAATCGCTGTTTTCGTGCTTTTGAATGCGAAAAACACGTTTTCTGGTGTTTTCAGCACTCCACAGTGCGTTTGATATGCGCAAACTACGATATCTTCGGTATCGTTGTTGTTTCCAGCTGAGACATGCATTTTCAGTGATAATCTTCATGATTCTGCTGTTACAAGTGTGCAGAATCACCGAAATCGCTGTTTTCGTGCTATTGAATGCGAAAAACACGTTTTCTGGTGTTTTCAGCACTCCACAGTGCGTTTGATATGCGGAAACTGCCATATCTTCGGTATCGTTGTTGTTTCCAGCTGAGATATGCATTTTCAGTGATAATCTTCATGATTCTGCTGTTACAAGTGTGCAGAATCACCGAAATCGCTGTTTTCGCGCTATTCAATGCGAAAAACACGTTATCTGGTGTTTTCAGCACTCCACTGTGCGTTTGATATGCGGAAACTACGATATCTTCGGTATCGTTGTTGTTTCCAGCTGAGATATGCATTTTCAGTGATAATCTTCATGATTCTGCTGTTACAAGTGTGCAGAATCACCGAAATCGCTGTTTTCGTTTTTTTGAATGCGAAAAACACGTTTTCTGGTGTTTTCAACACTCCACAGTGCGTTTGATATGCGGAAACTGCGATATCTTCGGTATCGTTGTTGTTTCCAGCTGAGATATGCACTTTCAGTGATAATCTTCACGATTCTGCTGTTACAAGGGTGCAGAATCACCGAAATCGCTGTATTCGTGCTTTTGAATGCGAAAAACACGTTTTCTGGTGTTTTCAGCACTCCACAGTGCGTTTGATATGCGGAAACTGCGATATCTTCGGTATCGTTGTTGTTTCCAGCTGAGATATGCATTTTCAGTGATAATCTTCATGATTCTGCTGTTACAAGTGTGCAGTATCACCGAAATCGCTGTTTTCGTGCTTTTGAATGCGAAAAACACGTTTTCTGGTGTTTTCAGCACTCCACAGTGCGTTTGATATGCGCAAACTACGATATCTTCGGTATCGTTGTTGTTTCAAGCTGAGACATGCATTTTCAGTGATAATCTTCATGATTCTGCTGTTACAAGTGTGCAGAATCACCGAAATCGCTGTTTTCGTGCTATTGAATGCGAAAAACCCGTTTTCTGGTGTTTTCAGCACTCCACAGTGCGTTTGATATGCGGAAACTACGATATCTTCGGTATCGTTGTTGTTTCCAGCTGAGATATGCATTTTCAGTGATAATCTTCACGATTCTGCTGTTACAAGTTTGCAGAATCACCGAAATCGCTGTTTTCGTGCTTTTGAATGCGAAAAACACGTTTTCTGGTGTTTTCAGCACTCCACAGTGCGTTTGATATGCGGAAACTACGATATCTTCGGTATCGTTGTTGTTTCCAGCTGAGATATGCATCTTCAGTGATAATCTTCATGATTCTGCTGTTACAAGTGTGCAGAATCACCGAAATCGCTGTTTTCGTGCTTTTGAATGCGAAAAACACGTTTTCTGGTGTTTTCAGCACTCCACAGTGCGTTTGATATGCGGAAACTACGATATCTTCGGTATCGTTGTTGTTTCCAGCTGAGACATGCATTTTCAGTGATAATCTTCATGATTCTGCTGTTACAAGTGTGCAGAATCACCGAAATCGCTGTTTTCGTGCTATTGAATGCGAAAAACACGTTTTCTGGTGTTTTCAGCACTCCACAGTGCGTTTGATATGCGGAAACTGCCATATCTTCGGTATCGTTGTTGTTTCCAGCTGAGATATGCATCTTCAGTGATAATCTTCATGATTCTGCTGTTACAAGTGTGCAGAATCACCGAAATCGCTGTTTTCGTGCTTTTGAATGCGAAAAACACGTTTTCTGGTGTTTTCAGCACTCCACAGTGCGTTTGATATGCGGAAACTACGATATCTTCGGTATCGTTTTTGTTTCCAGCTGAGACATGCATTTTCAGTGATAATCTTCATGATTCTGCTGTTACAAGTGTGCAGAATCACCGAAATCGCTGTTTTCGTGCTATTGAATGCGAAAAACACGTTTTCTGGTGTTTTCAGCACTCCACAGTGCGTTTGATATGCGGAAACTGCCATACCTTTGGTATCGTTGTTGTTTCCAGCTGAGATATGCATTATCAGTGATAATCTTCATGATTCTGCTGTTACAAGTGTGCAGAATCACCGAAATCGCTGTTTTCGCGCTATTCAATGCGAAAAACACGTTTGCTGGTGTTTTCAGCACTCCACAGTGCGTCTGATATGCGGAAACTGCCATATCTTCGGTATCGTTGTTGTTTCCAGCTGAGATATGCATTATCAGTGATAATCTTCATAATTCTGCTGTTACAAGTGTGCAGAATCACCGAAATCGCTGTTTTCGTGCTTTTGAATGCGAAAAACACGTTTTCTGGTGTTTTCAACACTCCACAGTGCGTTTGATATGCGGAAACTGCGATATCTTCGGTATCGTTGTTGTTTCCAGCTGAGATATGCACTTTCAGTGATAATCTTCACGATTCTGCTGTTACAAGTGTGCAGAATCACCGAAAACGCTGTTTTCGTGCTTTTGAATGCGAAAAACACGTTTTCTGGTGTTTTCAGCACTCCACAGTGCGTTTGATATGCGGAAACTGCGATATCTTCGGTATCGTTGTTGTTTCCAGTTGAGATATGCACTTTCAGTGATAATCTTCACGATTCTGCTGTTACAAGTGTGCAGAATCACCGAAATCGCTGTTTTCGTGCTTTTGAATGCGAAAAACACGTTTTCTGGTGTTTTCAGCACTACACAGTGCGTTTGATATGCGGAAACTGCGATATCTTCGGTATCGTTGTTGTTTCCAGCTGAGATATGCACTTTCAGTGATAATCTTCACGATTCTGCTGTTACAAGTGTGCAGAATCACCGAAATCGCTGTTTTCGTGCTATCGAATGCGAAAAACACGTTTTCTGGTGTTTTCAGCACTCCACAGTGCGTTTGATATGCGGAAACTGCGATATCTTCGGTATCGTTGTTGTTTCCAGCTGAGATATGCACTTTCAGTGATAATCTTCACGATTCTGCTGTTACAAGTGTGCAGAATCACCGAAATCGCTGTTTTCGAGCTTTTGAATGCGAAACACACGTTTTCTGGTGTTTTCAACACTCCACAGTGCGTTTCATATGCGGAAACTGCCCTATCTTCGGTATCGTTGTTGTTTCCAGCTGAGATATGCATTATCAGTGATAATCTTCATGATTCTGCTGTTACAAGTGTGCAGAATCACCGAAATCGCTGTTCTCGCGCTATTCAATGCGAAAAACACGTTTTCTGGTGTTTTCAGCACTCCACAGTGCGTTTGATATGCGGAAACTGCCATATCTTCGGTATCGTTGTTGTTTCCAGCTGAGATATGCATTTTCAGTGATAATCTTCACGATTATGCTGTTACAAGTGTGCAGAATCACCGAAATCGCTGTTTTCGTGCTTTTGAATGCGAAAAACACGTTTTCTGGTGTTTTCAGCACGCCACAGAGCGTTTGACATGCGGAAACTACGATATCTTCGGTATCGTTGTTGTTTCCACCTGAGATATGCATTTTCAGTGATAATCTTCATGATTCTGCTGTTACAAGTGTGCAGAATCACCGAAATCGCTGTTTTCGTGCTATTGAATGCGAAAAACACGTTTTCTGGTGTTTTCAGCACTCCACAGTGCGTTTGATATGCGGAAACTACGATATCTTCGGTATCGTTGTTGTTTCCAGCTGAGATATGCACTTTCAGTGATAATCTTCACGATTCTGCTGTTACAAGTGTGCAGAATCACCGAAATCGCTGTTTTCGTGCTTTTGAATGCGAAAAACACGTTTTCTGGTGTTTTCAGCACTCCACAGTGCGTTTGATATGCGGAAACTGCGATATCTTCGGTATCGTTGTTGTTTCCAGCTGAGATGTGCACTTTCAGTGATAATCTTCACGATTCTGCTGTTACAAGTGTGCAGAATCACCGAAATCGCTGTTTTCGTGCTATTGAATGCGAAAAACACGTTTTCTGGTGTTTTCAGCACTCCACAGTGCGTTTGATATGCGGAAACTACGATATCTTCGGTATCGTTGTTGTTTCCAGCTGAGTCATGCATTTTCAGTGATAATCTTCATGATTCTGCTGTTGCAAGTGTGCAGAATCACCGAAATCGCTGTTTTCGTGCTAATGAATGCGAAAAACACGTTTTCTGGTGTTTTCAGCACTCCACAGTGCGTTTGATATGCGGAAACTGCGATATCTTCGGTATCGTTGTTGTTTCCAGCTGAGATATGCACTTTCAGTGATAATCTTCACGATTCTGCTGTTACAAGTGTGCAAAATCACCGAAATCACTGTTTTCGTGCTTTTGAATGCGAAAAACACGTTTTCTGGTGTTTTCAACACTCCACAGTGCGTTTCATATGCGGAAACTGCCATATCTTCGGTATCGTTGTTGTTTACAGCTGAGATATGCATTATCAGTGATAATCTTCATGATTCTGCTGTTACAAGTGTGCAGAATCACCGAAATCGCTGTTCTCGCGCTATTCAATGCGAAAAACACGTTTGCTGGTGTTTTCAGCACTCCACAGTGCGTTTGATATGCCGAAACTTCCATATCTTCGGTATCGTTGTTGTTTCCAGCTGAGATATGCATTTTTAGTGATAATCTTCACGATTCTGCTGCTACAAGTGTGCAGAATCACCGAAATCGCTGTTTTCGTGCTTTTGAATGCGAAAAACACGTTTTCTGGTGTTTTCAGCACTCCACAGTGCGTTTGATATGCGGAAACTGCCATATCTTCGGTATCGTTGTTGTTTCCAGCTGAGATATGCATTTTCAGTGATAATCTTCATGATTCTGCTGTTGCAAGTGTGCAGAATCACCGAAATCGCTGTTTTCGTGCTTTTGAATGCGAAAAACACGCTTTCTGGTGTTTTCAGCACTCCACAGTGCGTTTGATATGCGGAAACTGCCATATCTTCGGTATCGTTGTTGTTTCCAGCTGTGATATGCATTTTCAGTGATAATCTTCATGATTCTGCTGTTACAAGTGTGCAGAATCACCGAAATCGCTGTTTTCGTGCTTTTGAATGCGAAAAACACGTTTTCTGGTGTTTTCAGCACTCCACAGCGCGTTTGATATGCGGAAACTGCGATATCTTCGGGATCGTTGTTGTTTCCAGCTGCTGAGATATGCACTTTCAGTGATAATCTTCACGATTCTGCTGTTACAAGTGTGCAGAATCACCGAAATCGCTGTTTTCGTGCTTTTGAATGCGAAAAACACGTTTTCTGGTGTTTTCAGCACTCCACAGTGCGTTTGATATGCGGAAACTGCGATATCTTCGGTATCGTTGTTGTTTCCAGCTGAGATATGCACTTTCAGTGATAATCTTCACGATTCTGCTGTTACTAGTGTGCAGAATCACCGAAATCGCTGTTTTCGTGCTTTTGAATGCGAAAAACACGTTTTCTGGTGTTTTCAGCACTCCACAGTGCGTTTGATATGCGGAAACTGCGATATCTTCGGTATCGTTGTTGTTTCCAGCTGAGATATGCACTTTCAGTGATAATCTTCACGATTCTGCTGTTACAAGTGTGCAGAATCACCGAAATCGCTGTTTTCGTGCTTTTGAATGCGAAAAACACGTT
>CATORF010000107.1:0-27862 GCA_951804975.1 Anthophora plumipes
TTCAATTCTACTTTAGCTTGAATTTATTTAAATAGCCTCATTTGTCCCTTGCAAGTAGAGGATTTTTGGATATTAACCTTTCGAATTTACTTTAGCTTTAGTTTATTTGAATGGCTTCACTCTTTCCCTAAGGATGAAGATATTGAAATAAACCTTTCAATTCTACTTTAGCTTGAATTTATTTAAATAGCCTCATTTGTTCCTTGCAAGTAGAGGATTTGGATATTAACCTTTCGAATTTACATTAGCTTTAGTTTATTTCAATGGCTTCATTCTTTCCCTAAGGATGAATATATTGAAATAAACCTTTCAATTCTACTTTAGCTTGAATTTATTTAAATAGCCTCATTTGTCCCTTGCAAGTAGAGGATTTTTGGATATTAACCTTTCGAATTTATATTAGCTTTAGTTTATTACAATGGCTTCATTCTTTCCCTAAGGATGAATATATTGAAATAAACCTTTCAATTCTACTTTAGCTTGAATTTATTTAAATAACCTCATTTGTCCCTTGCAAGTAGAGGATTTGGATATTAACCTTTCGAATTTACTTTAGCTTTAGTTTATTTGAATGGCTTCACTCTTTCCCTAAGGATGAATATATTGAAATAAACCTTTCAATTCTACTTTAGCTTGAATTTATTTAAATAGCCTCATTTGTCCCTTGCAAGTAGAGGATTTTTGGATATTAACCTTTCGAATTTACTTTAGCTTTAGTTTATTTCAATGGCTTCACTCTTTTCCTAAGGATGAATATATTGAAATAAACCTTTCAATTCTACTTTAGCTTGAATTTATTTAAATAGCCTCATTTGTCCCTTGCAAGTAGAGGATTTTTGGATATTAACCTTTCGAATTTACTTTAGCTTTAGTTTATTTGAATGGCTTCACTCTTTCCCTAAGGATGAAGATATTGAAATAAACCTTTCAATTCTACTTTAGCTTGAATTTATTTAAATAGCCTCATTTGTTCCTTGCAAGTAGAGGATTTGGATATTAACCTTTCGAATTTACATTAGCTTTAGTTTATTTCAATGGCTTCATTCTTTCCCTAAGGATGAATATATTGAAATAAACCTTTCAATTCTACTTTAGCTTGAATTTATTTAAATAGCCTCATTTGTCCCTTGCAAGTAGAGGATTTTTGGATATTAACCTTTCGAATTTATATTAGCTTTAGTTTATTACAATGGCTTCATTCTTTCCCTAAGGATGAATATATTGAAATAAACCTTTCAATTCTACTTTAGCTTGAATTTATTTAAATAGCCTCATTTGTCCCTTGCAAGTAGAGGATTTGGATATTAACCTTTCGAATTTACTTTAGCTTTAGTTTATTTGAATGGCTTCACTCTTTCCCTAAGGATGAATATATTGAAATAAACCTTTCAATTCTACTTTAGCTTGAATTTATTTAAATAGCCTCATTTGTTCCTTGCAAGTAGAGGATTTTTGGATATTAACCTTTCGAATTTACTTTAGCTTTAGTTTATTTCAATGGCTTCACTCTTTCCTTAAGGATGAATATAAATATATATATATCTTTAAATGGATATTAGTTAATTTTAATTTATAATATTTAATTTGCAATTAAAAGTAATTTTTAAATATATCTATATAAATAAGCTAAGTTTAAAGCTGTTAGGTTCATACCCTAGTTATAGATAATATGTATCTTTTATATATTTTATATATATATATGTATTAAAGTAATATGCCTGATTAAAGGATTATTTTGATAAGATACTTAAATAAATTTTATATTTATTGTTACTAATTGATTTTTTTATATTTATTAATTTTATTAATACTTTAAATTTCAAAAATTTATGTGCTTTGACACTAAAATATAATAGGTAAAAATTTTAGTATTATAAACTATTTAATTTTTAATTAAAAGATAATTTTGAATTGGTTTTTTGTGAAGAAAATAATATTTAAAAATGTAATATGTCTTAGATATATTATTATTAATTATTTAATCATTTTTTTGTAAGAGATTTATTTTTTATGTGATTAATTTATGAAGTTATAACATTAGTTTTAATTATTTATATAAATTTAACTAGAGATTCAAAATATGCTAGTGTTTTTTATTATATAGTATCAGTAGTAAGAAGGTTAGTTTTTATTATAAGATTGTATTTTTATGTATCTATGAAAGAAGTAAGAGTTTTTTTTGAAATTTTTATTCAATTAATTATGTTAGTAAAATTAGGAATATTTCCTTTTCATCAATGATCTATTTATATTCATAGATATATGTGTTGAACAAGAATTTTTATATTTTCAACAGTTATAAAAATAGTACCTATATATTTTTTAGCTAATGTGAGTGGTATAAATTTTTTTTTTATAGGTTGAATTTTATTAAATTTAATTTTTATTCCTATTATTATGAAAGTTTATAATTCTATAAAAATATTTATTAGATGTTCTTCTATTATTCAATCAACTTTTTTATTAATAATTATATATGTAAATGTAAAAATTTATTTGGTATATTTTTCTTTTTATGCAGTTATTTTTTATATATTGTTATATTTTTTTGAAAAATTTGATGTGGTAACTTTTAATGATTTGGGGTTTTTATTAGTTGATAAATATTTGAAGGTATATTTTATTATTATAGTTTTAATTTATTCTTCTTTACCTCCATTTTTGTCTTTAGTGTTAAAGTGAATTTTGAATTATTATTTTTTAGAGGATTATGTTAATTTTTATGTTTTATTATTTATTATGATATTAGCATCAGTTATAATTATTTGAAATTATTTTAGATTATTATTATATATTAGTAGGAATTATACTAGAGCTAAAAAATATTTTTGTAAGAGTTATATATTTAAGTCTTATATTGTTTTATTTATTATTATGTTATTTTTTTTTAGGTTTTTATTGGTTAATGTTTATGTTACTTAAAGGTTTTAATTTAATATAATTTAAGTATTGATCAATTTGTTAAATTTAATATAGTGTGAGATATTTATGATTAATATTTTCTAATAATTATTTATATTTTAAAATTTGCAATTTTAAGTTTTTTTTAAACTATAGAAAATTAGTATCAGTAAGTTTTTCTTACATGTTTAAATTTACAATTTAATTCTTTTATCAGACATGATACTTTTTTTGATTTGAAGATATTAAGTTAAAATAAACTTTTAATTTTCAAAGTTAAATATATATATATATTGATTTATTATAAATCTTATAATATATAAATATATTTATTAATATTTAAATATTATATAATTATGTTTTATTTATGTTTGATAAATGATTTTATTCTACTAATCATAAAAATATTGGTATAATTTATTTTGTGTTTGCTTTATGATCAGGGATAATTGGAACTTCTATGAGAATAATTATTCGTATGGAGTTAAGTACCCCAGGTATATGAATTAATAATGATCAAGTTTATAATTCAATTGTTACTGTTCATGCATTTTTAATAATTTTTTTTATAGTAATACCATTTATAATTGGTGGATTTGGTAATTGATTAGTTCCATTAATATTAGGATCTCCAGATATGGCGTTTCCTCGTATAAATAATATTAGATTTTGATTATTACCGCCATCATTAATATTATTACTTTTAAGAAATTTATTTCAAGTTAGACCAGGGACTGGTTGAACGGTTTATCCTCCTTTATCTTCATATTTATTTCATTCTTCTCCTTCTGTTGATATTACTATTCTTTCTTTACATTTATCAGGAATTTCTTCAATTATTGGGGCAATAAATTTTATAGTAACTATTATAATAATAAAAAATTTATCTTTAAATTATGATCAAATAGCTTTATTTCCTTGATCAGTGTTTATTACAGCTATTTTATTATTATTATCATTGCCAGTTTTAGCTGGAGCAATTACAATATTAATTTTTGATCGAAATATTAATACTTCGTTTTTTGATCCTTTAGGGGGAGGTGATCCAATTTTATATCAACATTTATTTTGATTTTTTGGGCATCCTGAAGTTTATATTTTAATTTTACCGGGGTTTGGTTTGATTTCACATATTATTATAAATGAGAGTGGTAAAAAAGAGGTATTTGGTAATTTAGGAATGATTTATGCTATATTAGGAATTGGATTTCTATGATTTATTGTATGAGCTCATCCTATATTTACAGTTGGGTTAGATGTAGATACTCGAGCTTATTTTACTTCAGCAACTATAGTTATTGCAGTTCCTACAGGAATTAAAGTTTTTAGTTGATTAGCTACTTATCATGGAGCTAAATTAGGTTATAATACTTCAATATTATGATCATTAGGGTTTGTTATAATATTTATTATTGGTGGATTGACGGGTATTGTATTATCAAATTCTTCTATTGATATTATTTTACATGATACTTATTATGTTGTTGGTCATTTTCATTATGTTTTATCTATAGGAGCAGTTTTTGCAATTGTTGGAAGATTTATTCATTGATTTCCTTTAATTTTTGGTGTTGTTATACATCAGAATTGATTGAAAATTCAGTTTTATATAATGTTTATTGGTGTTAATATAACTTTTTTTCCTCAACATTTTTTAGGATTAATGGGTATACCTCGACGATATTCAGATTATCCTGATGCATATTATTGTTGGAATTTATTTTCTTCAATTGGTTCATTAATTTCTTTAAATAGATTAATTTTATTAATGTTTTTAATTTTAGAAAGATTTATTTCAATACGGTTAGTAGTTTTTAAATTTAATAGTTCATTAGAATGAATTGGTTTTATACCTCCTTTAGATCATGTATATTTAGAAGTACCTATTGTGTTAAATAATAAAAAGGAATTATTTTTGAATATTTAATAATGTTGAGTTTTAATGATTGATTTAATTTTTATTTTTAATATTTTATTTTATTTAATATGGCAGATAAGTGCGATAGATTTAAGATTTATTTATAAAAATATATTATTTTTTATTAAAAATTGCAACATGATTTATATATAGATTTCAAGATTCTAATTCACCTTATTCTGACAATTTAATTTCTTTTCATAATTTAGTTATAATATTAATGTTAGTTATTATTGTATTTTCAATATTAATTATTTTAGATATTATTACTAATAAGTATGTTAATCGGTATTTATTGAAGATTCATTTATTGGAAATTATTTGAACTATTATTCCAATTTTTATTTTAATAACAATTTGTTTTCCTTCTTTAAAGATTTTATATTATATTGATGAAATTTTAAATCCTTATTTTACAATTAAAGTTATAGGTCATCAGTGATTTTGGTCTTATGAATATTCAGAATTTAAAGATTTGGAATTTGATTCTTATATATTATCTGATAGGGTTATGAATAGTTTTCGTTTATTAGATGTTGATAATCGTATGGTCATTCCAATAAATTTTCCGATTCGATTATTATTATCATCAACTGATGTAATTCATTCATGAGCTATTCAATCAGTTGGAATTAAAGTTGATGCTGTTCCTGGACGTATTAATCAATCAAATTTATATTGTATGCGACCAGGATTATTTTTTTAAGACTTTGTTTTCACCACTCCACAGTGCGTTTGATATGCAGAACCGGCGACATCTTAGATTTCGTCGGGGTTCAAGCTGAGATATGCATTTTCTACGATAAGCTTGGTGAGACTTCTGTCCGAAGTATGCTGAATCATCTAGATCGCTCTTTTCGAGCTATTGAATGCGAGAAACACGTTATCTGGTGTTTTCACCACTCCACAGTGCGTTTGATATGCAGAACCGGCAACATCTTGATTTTCGTGAGGTTTCAAGCTGAGATATGCATTTTCTGCGATAATATTGGTGAGACTTCTGTCCAAAGTATGCTGAATCATCGAGATCGCTCCTTTCTAGCTAGTTAGTGCGAGAAACACGTTATCTGGTGTTTTCACCACTCCACAGTGCGTTTGATATGCAGAACCAGCGATATCTTGGTTTTCGTGGCATTTCAAGCTGAGATATGCATTTCCTGCGATAATCTTGGTGAGACTTCTGTCCGAAGTATGCTGAATCATCGAGATCGCTCCTTTCTAGCTAGTTAGTGCGAGAAACACGTTATCTGGTGTTTTCACCACTCCACAGTGCGTTTGATATGCAGAACAGTAGATATCTTGGTTTTCGTGGGGTTTCAAGCTGAGATATGCATTTTCTGCGATAATCTTGGTGAGACTTCTGTCCGAAGTATGCAGAATCATCGAGATCGCACTTTTGGAGCTAGTTAGTGCGAGAAACACGTTATCTGGTGTTTCACCACTCCACAGTGCGTTTGATATGCAGAACAGTACATATCTTGGTTTTCGTGGGGTTTCAAGCTGAGATATGCATTGTCTGCGATAATCTTGGTGAGACTTCTGTCCGAAGTATGCTGAATCATCGAGATCGCTCCTTTCTAGCTAGTTAGTGCGAGAAACACGTTATCTGGTGTTTTCACCACTCCACAGTGCGTTTGATATGCAGTACCAGCGATATCTTGGTTTTCGTGAGGTTTCAAGCTGAGATATGCATTTTTTACGATAATCTTGGTGAGACTTCTGTCCGAAGTATGCAGAATCATCGAGATCGCTCTATTCGAGCTATTTAATGCGAGAAACACGTTTTCTGGGGTTTTCACCACTCCACAGTTCCTTGGATGTGCAGAACAGTAGATATCTTCGTTTTCGTGGGGTTTCAAGCAGAGACATGCATTTTCTGCGATAATCTTGGTGAGACTTCTGTCCGAAGTATGCTGAATCATCGAGATCGCACTTTTGGAGCTAGTTAGTGCGAGAAACACGTTATCTGGTGTTTTCACCACTCCACAGTGCGTTTGATATGCAGAACAGTACATATCTTGGTTTTCGTGGGGTTTCAAGCTGAGATATGCATTTTCTGCGATAATCTTGTTGAGACTTCTGTCCGAAGTATGTAGAATCATCGAGATCGCTCGTTTCGAGCTATTTAATGCGAGAAACACGTTATCTGGTGTTTTCACCACTCCACAGTGCGTTGGATATGCAGAACCGGAGATATTTTGGTTTTCGTCGGGTTTCAAGCTGAGATATGCATTTTCTACGATAAGCTTGGTGAAACATCTGTCCCAAGTATGCAGAAACGTCGAGAGCGCTCTTTTCGAGCTATTTAATGCGAGAAACACGTTTTCTGGGGTTTTCACCACTCCACAGTTCCTTGGATGTGCAGAACAGTAGATATCTTCGTTTTCGTGGGGTTTCAAGCAGAGATATGCATTTTCTGCGATAATCTTGGTGAGACTTCTGTCCGAAGTATGCTGAATCATCGAGATCGCTCTTTTCGAGCTAGTTAGTGCGAGAAACACGTTATCTGGTGTTTTCACCACTCCACAGTGCGTTTGATATGCAGAACAGTACATATCTTGGTTTTCGTGGGGTTTCAAGCTGAGATATGCATTTTCTGCGATATACTTGTTGAGACTTCTGTCCGAAGTATGTAGAATCATCGAGATCGCTCGTTTCGAGCTATTTAATGCGAGAAACACGTTATCTGGTGTTTTCACCACTCCACAGTGCGTTTGATATGCAGAACAGTAGATATCTTGGTTTTCGTGGGGTTTCAAGCTGAGATATGCATTTTCTGCGATAATCTTGGTGAGACTTCTGTCCGAAGTATGCAGAATCATCGAGATCGCTCTTTTCGAGCTATTTAATGCGAGAAACACGTTATCTGGTGTTTTCACCACTCCACAGTGCGTTTGATATGCAGTACCAGCGATATCTTGGTTTTCGTGAGGTTTCAAGCTGAGATATGCATTTTTTACGATAATCTTGGTGAGACTTCTGTCCGAAGTATGCAGAATCATCGAGATCGCTCTATTCGAGCTATTTAATGCGAGAAACACGTTTTCTGGGGTTTTCACCACTCCACAGTTCCTTGGATGTGCAGAACAGTAGATATCTTCGTTTTCGTGGGGTTTCAAGCAGAGACATGCATTTTCTGCGATAATCTTGGTGAGACTTCTGTCCGAAGTATGCTGAATCATCGAGATCGCACTTTTGGAGCTAGTTAGTGCGAGAAACACGTTATCTGGTGTTTTCACCACTCCACAGTGCGTTTGATATGCAGAACAGTACATATCTTGGTTTTCGTGGGGTTTCAAGCTGAGATATGCATTTTCTGCGATAATCTTGTTGAGACTTCTGTCCGAAGTATGTAGAATCATCGAGATCGCTCGTTTCGAGCTATTTAATGCGAGAAACACGTTATCTGGTGTTTTCACCACTGCACAGTGCGTTGGATATGCAGAACCGGAGATATTTTGGTTTTCGTCGGGTTTCAAGCTGAGATATGCATTTTCTACGATAAGCTTGGTGAAACATCTGTCCCAAGTATGCAGAAACGTCGAGAGCGCTCTTTTCGAGCTATTTAATGCGAGAAACACGTTTTCTGGGGTTTTCACCACTCCACAGTTCCTTGGATGTGCAGAACAGTAGATATCTTCGTTTTCGTGGGGTTTCAAGCAGAGATATGCATTTTCTGCGATAATCTTGGTGAGACTTCTGTCCGAAGTATGCTGAATCATCGAGATCGCTCTTTTCGAGCTAGTTAGTGCGAGAAACACGTTATCTGGTGTTTTCACCACTCCACAGTGCGTTTGATATGCAGAACAGTACATATCTTGGTTTTCGTGGGGTTTCAAGCTGAGATATGCATTTTCTGCGATATACTTGTTGAGACTTCTGTCCGAAGTATGTAGAATCATCGAGATCGCTCGTTTCGAGCTATTTAATGCGAGAAACACGTTATCTGGTGTTTTCACCAGTCCACAGTGCGTTGGATATGCAGAACCGGAGATATTTTGGTTTTCGTCGGGTTTCAAGCTGAGATATGCATTTTCTACGATAAGCTTGGTGAAACATCTGTCCGAAGTATGCAGAAACGTCGAGAGCGCTCTTTTCGAGCTACTTAATGCACGAAACACGTTCTCTGGTTGTTTTCACCACTCCACAGTGCGTTTGATATGCAGAACAGGCGATATCTTGATTTTCGTGGTGTTTCCAGATGAGATATGCATTTTCTGCGATAATCTTGGTGGGTCTTTTGTCAGAAGTATGCAGAATCATCTAGATCGCGCTTTTCGAGCTATTTAATGCGAGAAACACGTTATCTGGTGTTTTCACCACTCCACAGTTGCTTGATATGCAGAACCGGCGATATCTTGATTTTCGTCGGGTTTCAAGCTGAGATATGCATTTTCTTCGATAATCTTGGTGAAACATGTGTCCGAAGTATGCAGAAATATCAAGAGCGCTCTTTTCGAGCTATTTAATGCGAAAAACTCGTTTTCTGTGGTTTTCACCACTCCACAGTTCGTTGGATATGCAGAACCGGAGATATCTTGGTTTTCGTGGGGTTTCAAGATGAGATATGCATTTTCTGCGATAATATTGGTGAGACTTCTGTCCAAAGTATGCAGAACCATCGGGATCGCTCTTTTCGAGCTATTTAATGCGAGAAACACGTTCTCTGGTTGTTTTCACCACTCCACAGTGCGTTTGATGTGCAGAACAGGCCATATCTTGATTTTCGTCGGGTTTCAAGCTGAGATATGCATTTTCTACGATAATCTTGGTGAAACATGTGTCCGAAGTATGCAGAAATATCAAGAGCGCTCTTTTCGAGCTATTTAATGCGAAAAAACCAGTTTTCTGGTGTTTTGAAAATACCACAGTGCGTTTGATATGCAGAAATTGCGAAATCTTGGTTTTCGACGGTTTTCATGCTGAGGTATGCATTTTCTGCGATAATCTTGGTGCGACTTCTGTCAGAAGTATGCAGAATCATCGAGATCGCTCTTTTCGAGATATTTAATGCGAGAAACACGTTATCTGGTGTTTTCACCACTCCACAGTGCGTCTGATATGGAGAACCGGCGATATCTTGGTTTTCGTAGGGTTTCCAACTGAGATATGCATTTTCAACGATAATCTTGGTGAGTCTTCTGTCAGAAGAATGCAGAATCATCTAGATCGCTCGTTTCGAGCTATTTAATGCGAAAAAACCAGTTTTCTGGTGTTTTGAAAATACCACAGTGCGTTTGATATGCAGAAATTGCGAAATCTTGGTTTTGGACGGTTTTCATGCTGAGGTATGCATTTTCTGCGATAATCTTGGTGCGACTTCTGTCAGAAGTATGCAGAATCATCGAGATCGCTCTTTTCGAGCTATTTAATGCGATAAACACGTTATCTGGTGTATTGACCACTCCACACTGCGTTTGATATGCAGAACCGGCAATATCTTGATTTTCGTGGTGTTTCCAGCTGTGATATGCATTTTCTGCGATAATCTTGGTGAGTCTTCTGTCAGAAGTATGCAGAATCATCTAGATCGCTCTTTTCGAGCTATTTAATGCGAGAAACACGTATTCTGGTGTATTCACCACTCCACTGTACGTTAGACATGCAGAACCGGCGCCATCTTGGTTTTCGTCGGGTTTCAAGCTGAGATATGCATTTTCTGCGATAATATTGGTGAGACTTCAGTCAGAAGTATGCAGAATCATCGAAATCGCTCTTTTCGAGCTATTTAATGCGAGAAACACGTTATCTGGTGTTTTGACCACTCCACAGTGCGTTTGATATGTAGAGCCGCCGATAACTTGGTTTTCGTGGGGTTTCCAGCTGAAATATGCATTTTCTGCGATAATCTTGGTGTTTCATCTATGAGAAGTATGCAGAATCATCGAGAACGTTCTTTTCGAGCCAGTTAATGCGAGAAACACGTTTTCTGATGTTTTCAGCACTCCACAGTGCGTCTGATATGCAGAACCGGCGATATCTTGATTTTCGTGGTGTTACCAGCTGAGATATGCATTTTCTGCGATAATCTTGGTGAGACTTCAGTCAGAAGTATGCAGAATAACCTAGATCGCTCGTTTCGAGCTATTTAATGCGAGAAACACGTTATTTGGTTGTTTTCACCACTCCACAGTGCGTTTGATATGCAGTACCAGCGATATCTTGGTTTTCGTGAGGTTTCAAGCTGAGATATGCATTTTTTACGATAATCTTGGTGAGACTTCTGTCCGAAGTTTGCTGAATCATCGGGATCGCTCTTTTCGAGCTATTTAATGCGAGAAACACGTTCTCTGGTTGTTTTCACCACTCCACAGTGCGTTTGATATGCAGAACAGTACATATCGTGGTTGTCGTGGGGTTTCAAGCTGAGATATGCATTTTCTACGATAAGCTTGGTGAAACATCTGTCCGAAGTATGCAGAAACGTCGAGAGCGCACTTTTCGAGCTATTTAATGCGAGAAACACGTTTTCTGGGGTTTTCACCACTCCACAGTTCCTTGGATGTGCAGAACAGTAGATATCTTCGTTTTCGTGGGGTTTCAAGCAGAGATATGCATTATCTGCGATAATCTTGGTGAGACTTCTGTCCGAAGTATGCTGAATCATCGAGATCGCACTTTTCGAGCTAGTTAGTGCGAGAAACACGTTATCTGGTGTTTTCACCACTCCACAGTGCGTTTGATATGCAGAACAGTACATATCTTGGTTTTCGTGGGGTTTCAAGCTGAGATATGCATTTTCTGCGATAATCTTGTTGAGACTTCTGTCCGAAGTATGTAGAATGATCGAGATCGCTCGTTTCGAGCTATTTAATGCGAGAAACACGTTATCTGGTGTTTTCACCACTCCACAGTGCGTTGGATATGCAGAACCGGAGATATTTTGGTTTTCGTCGGGTTTCAAGCTGAGATATGCATTTTCTACGATAAGCTTGGTGAAACATCTGTCCCAAGTATGCAGAAACGTCGAGAGCGCTCTTTTCGAGCTATTTAATGCGAGAAACACGTTTTCTGGGGTTTTCACCACTCCACAGTTCCTTGGATGTGCAGAACAGTAGATATCTTCGTTTTCGTGGGGTTTCAAGCAGAGATATGCATTTTCTGCGATAATCTTGGTGAGACTTCTGTCCGAAGTATGCTGAATCATCGAGATCGCTCTTTTCGAGCTAGTTAGTGCGAGAAACTCGTTATCTGGTGTTTTCACCACTCCACAGTGCGTTTGATATGCAGAACAGTACATATCTTGGTTTTCGTGGGGTTTCAAGCTGAGATATGCATTTTCTGCGATAATCTTGTTGAGACTTCTGTCCGAAGTATGTAGAATCATCGAGATCGCTCGTTTCGAGCTATTTAATGCGAGAAACACGTTATCTGGTGTTTTCACCACTCCACAGTGCGTTGGATATGCAGAACCGGAGATATTTTCGTTTTCGTCGGGTTTCAAGCTGAGATATGCATTTTCTACGATAAGCTTGGTGAAACATCTGTCCGAAGTATGCAGAAACGTCGAGAGCGCTCTTTTCGAGCTACTGAATGCACGATACACGTTCTCTGGTTGTTTTCACCACTCCACAGTGCGTTTGATATGCAGAACAGGCGATATCTTGATTTTCGTGGTGTTTCCAGATGAGATATGCATTTTCTGCGATAATCTTGGTGGGTCTTTTGTCAGAAGTATGCAGAATCATCTAGATCGCGCTTTTCGAGCTATTTAATGCGAGAAACACGTTATCTGGTGTTTTCACCACTCCACAGTTGCTTGATATGCAGAACCGGCGATATTTTGGTTTTCGTCGGGTTTCAAGCTGAGATATGCATTTTCTACGATAATCTTGGTGAAACATCTGTCCGAAGTATGCAGAATCATCGAGATCGTTCTATTCGAGCTATTTAATGCGAGAAACACGTTCTCTGGTTGTTTTCACCACTCCACAGTGCGTTTGATATGCAGAACCGGCAACATCTTGATTTTCGTGAGGTTTCGAGCTGAGATATGCATTTTCTGCGATAATATTGGTGAGACTTCAGTCAGAAGTATGCATAATCATCTAGATCGCTCTTTTCGAGCTACTGAATGCACGAAACACGTTTTCTGGTGTTTTCACCACTCCACAGTACGTTTGACATGCAGAACCGGAGATATCTTGGTTTCGGTCGGGTTTCAAGCTGAGATATGCATTTCCTGCGATAATCTTGGTGAGACTTCTGTCCGAAGTATGCTGAATCATCGGGATCGCTCTTTTCGAGCTATTTAATGCGAGAAACACGTTCTCTGGTTGTTTTCACCACTCCACAGTGCGTTTGATATGCAGAACAGGCGATATCTTGATTTTCGTGGTGTTTCCAGATGAGATATGCATTTTCTGCGATAATCTTGGTGGGTCTTTTGTCAGAAGTATGCAGAATCAACTAGATCGCGCTTTTCGAGCTATTTAATGCGAGAAACACGTTATCTGGTGTTTTCGCCACTCCACAGTGCGTTTGATATGCAGAACAGGCGATATCTTGATTTTCGTGGTGTTTCCAGATGAGATATGCATTTTCTGCGATAATCTTGGTGGGTCTTTTGTCAGAAGTATGCAGAATCATCTAGATCGCGCTTTTCGAGCTATTTAATGCGAGAAACACGTTTTCTGGTGTTTTCACCACTCCACAGTTGCTTGATATGCAGAACCGGCGATATTTTGGTTTTCGTCGGGTTTCAAGCTGAGATATGCATTTTCTACGATAATGTTGGTGAAACATCTGTCCGAAGTATGCAGAATCATCGAGATCGTTCTATTCGAGCTATTTAATGCGAGAAACACGATCTCTGGTTGTTTTCACCACTCCACAGTGCGTTTGATATGCAGAACCGGCAACATCTTGATTTTCGTGAGGTTTCGAGCTGAGATATGCATTTTCTGCGATAATATTGGTGAGACTTCAGTCAGAAGTATGCAGAAATATCAAGAGCGCTCTTTTCGAGCTATTTAATGCGAAAAACTCGTTTTCTGGTGTTTTCGCCACTCCACAGTGCGTTTGATATGCAGAACAGGCGATATCTTGATTTTCGTGGTGTTTCCAGATGAGATATGCATTTTCTGCGATAATCTTGGTGGGTCTTTTGTCAGAAGTATGCAGAATCATCTTGATCGCGCTTTTCGAGCTATTTAATGCGAGAAACACGTTTTCTGGTGTTTTCACCACTCCACAGTGCGTTTGATATGCAGAACAGTACATATCTTGGTTTTCGTGGGGTTTCAAGCTGAGATATGCATTTTCTGCGATAATCTTGTTGAGACTTCTGTTCCAAGTATGCAGAATCATCTAGATCGCGCTTTTCGAGCTATTTAATGCGAGAAACACGTTATCTGGTGTTTTCACCACTCCACAGTTGCTTGATATGCAGAACCGGCGATATCTTGATTTTCGTCGGGTTTCAAGCTGAGATATGCATTTTCTTCGATAATCTTGGTGAAACATGTGTCCGAAGTATGCAGAAATATCAAGAGCGCTCTTTTCGAGCTATTTAATGCGAAAAACTCGTTTTCTGGGGTTTTCACCACTCCACAGTTCGTTGGATATGCAGAACCGGAGATATCTTGGTTTTCGTGGGGTTTCAAGATGAGATATGCATTTTCTGCGATAATATTGGTGAGACTTCTGTCCAAAGTATGCAGAACCATCGGGATCGCTCTTTTCGAGCTATTTAATGCGAGAAACACGTTCTCTGGTTGTTTTCACCACTCCACAGTGCGTCTGATATGGAGAACCGGCGATATCTTGGTTTTCGTAGGGTTTCCAACTGAGATATGCATTTTCAACGATAATCTTGGTGAGTCTTCTGTCAGAAGAATGCAGAATCATCTAGATCGCTCGTTTCGAGCTATTTAATGCGAAAAAACCAGTTTTCTGGTGTTTTGAAAATACCACAGTGCGTTTGATATGCAGAAATTGCGAAATCTTGGTTTTGGACGGTTTTGATGCTGAGGTATGCATTTTCTGCGATAATCTTGGTGCGACTTCTGTCAGAAGTATGCAGAATCATCGAGATCGCTCTTTTCGAGCTATTTAATGCGAGAAACACGTTATCTGGTGTATTGACCACTCCACACTGCGTTTGATATGCAGAACCGGCAATATCTTGATTTTCGTGGTGTTTCCAGCTGTGATATGCATTTTCTGCGATAATCTTGGTGAGTCTTCTGTCAGAAGTATGCAGAATCATCTAGATCGCTCTTTTCGAGCTATTTAATGCGAGAAACACGTATTCTGGTGTATTCACCACTCCACTGTACGTTAGACATGCAGAACCGGCGTCATCTTGGTTTTCGTCGGGTTTCAAGCTGAGATATGCATTTTCTGCGATAATATTGGTGAGACTTCAGTCAGAAGTATGCAGAATCATCGATATCGCTCTTTTCGAGCTATTTAATGCGAGAAACACGTTATCTGGTGTTTTGACCACTCCACAGTGCGTTTGATATGTAGAGCCGCCGATAACTTGGTTTTCGTGGGGTTTCCAGCTGAAATATGCATTTTCTGCGATAATCTTGGTGTTTCATCTATGAGAAGTATGCAGAATCATCGAGAACGTTCTTTTCGAGCCAGTTAATGCGAGAAACACGTTTTCTGATGTTTTCAGCACTCCACAGTGCGTCTGATATGCAGAACCGGCGATATCTTGATTTTCGTTGTATTACCAGCTGAGATATGCATTTTCTGCGATAATCTTGGTGAGACTTCAGTCAGAAGTATGCAGAATAACCTAGATCGCTCGTTTCGAGCTATTTAATGCGAGAAACACGTTATTTGGTTGTTTTCACCACTCCACAGTGCGTTTGATATGCAGTACCAGCGATATCTTGGTTTTCGTGAGGTTTCAAGCTGAGATATGCATTTTTTACGATAATCTTGGTGAGACTTCTGTCCGAAGTTTGCTGAATCATCGGGATCGCTCTTTTCGAGCTATTTAATGCGAGAAACACGTTCTCTGGTTGTTTTCACCACTCCACAGTGCGTTTGATATGCAGAACAGTACATATCGTGGTTGTCGTGGGGTTTCAAGCTGAGATATGCATTTTCTACGATAAGCTTGGTGAAACATCTGTCCGAAGTATGCAGAAACGTCGAGAGCGCAGTTTTCGAGCTATTTAATGCGAGAAACACGTTTTCTGGGGTTTTCACCACTCCACAGTTCCTTGGATGTGCAGAACAGTAGATATCTTCGTTTTCGTGGGGTTTCAAGCAGAGATATGCATTTTCTGCGATAATCTTGGTGAGACTTCTGTCCGAAGTATGCTGAATCATCGAGATCGCACTTTTCGAGCTAGTTAGTGCGAGAAACACGTTATCTGGTGTTTTCACCACTCCACAGTGCGTTTGATATGCAGAACAGTACATATCTTGGTTTTCGTGGGGTTTCAAGCTGAGATATGCATTTTCTGCGATAATCTTGTTGAGACTTCTGTCCGAAGTATGTAGAATGATCGAGATCGCTCGTTTCGAGCTATTTAATGCGAGAAACACGTTATCTGGTGTTTTCACCACTCCACAGTGCGTTGGATATGCAGAACCGGAGATATTTTGGTTTTCGTCGGGTTTCAAGCTGAGATATGCATTTTCTACGATAAGCTTGGTGAAACATCTGTCCCAAGTATGCAGAAACGTCGAGAGCGCTCTTTTCGAGCTATTTAATGCGAGAAACACGTTTTCTGGGGTTTTCACCACTCCACAGTTCCTTGGATGTGCAGAACAGTAGATATCTTCGTTTTCGTGGGGTTTCAAGCAGAGATATGCATTTTCTGCGATAATCTTGGTGAGACTTCTGTCCGAAGTATGCTGAATCATCGAGATCGCTCTTTTCGAGCTAGTTAGTGCGAGAAACTCGTTATCTGGTGTTTTCACCACTCCACAGTGCGTTTGATATGCAGAACAGTACATATCTTGGTTTTCGTGGGGTTTCAAGCTGAGATATGCATTTTCTGCGATAATCTTGTTGAGACTTCTGTCCGAAGTATGTAGAATCATCGAGATCGCTCGTTTCGAGCTATTTAATGCGAGAAACACGTTATCTGGTGTTTTCACCACTCCACAGTGCGTTGGATATGCAGAACCGGAGATATTTTCGTTTTCGTCGGGTTTCAAGCTGAGATATGCATTTTCTACGATAAGCTTGGTGAAACATCTGTCCGAAGTATGCAGAAACGTCGAGAGCGCTCTTTTCGAGCTACTGAATGCACGATACACGTTCTCTGGTTGTTTTCACCACTCCACAGTGCGTTTGATATGCAGAACAGGCGATATATTGATTTTCGTGGTGTTTCCAGATGAGATATGCATTTTCTGCGATAATCTTGGTGGGTCTTTTGTCAGAAGTATGCAGAATCATCTAGATCGCGCTTTTCGAGCTATTTAATGCGAGAAACACGTTATCTGGTGTTTTCACCACTCCACAGTTGCTTGATATGCAGAACCGGCGATATTTTGGTTTTCGTCGGGTTTCAAGCTGAGATATGCATTTTCTACGATAATCTTGGTGAAACATCTGTCCGAAGTATGCAGAATCATCGAGATCGTTCTATTCGAGCTATTTAATGCGAGAAACACGTTCTCTGGTTGTTTTCACCACTCCACAGTGCGTTTGATATGCAGAACCGGCAACATCTTGATTTTCGTGAGGTTTCGAGCTGAGATATGCATTTTCTGCGATAATATTGGTGAGACTTCAGTCAGAAGTATGCATAATCATCTAGATCGCTCTTTTCGAGCTACTGAATGCACGAAACACGTTTTCTGGTGTTTTCACCACTCCACAGTACGTTTGACATGCAGAACCGGAGATATCTTGGTTTCGGTCGGGTTTCAAGCTGAGATATGCATTTCCTGCGATAATCTTGGTGAGACTTCTGTCCGAAGTATGCTGAATCATCGGGATCGCTCTTTTCGAGCTATTTAATGCGAGAAACACGTTCTCTGGTTGTTTTCACCACTCCACAGTGCGTTTGATATGCAGAACAGGCGATATCTTGATTTTCGTGGTGTTTCCAGATGAGATATGCATTTTCTGCGATAATCTTGGTGGGTCTTTTGTCAGAAGTATGCAGAATCATCTAGATCGCGCTTTTCGAGCTATTTAATGCGAGAAACACGTTATCTGGTGTTTTCGCCACTCCACAGTGCGTTTGATATGCAGAACAGGCGATATCTTGATTTTCGTGGTGTTTCCAGATGAGATATGCATTTTCTGCGATAATCTTGGTGGGTCTTTTGTCAGAAGTATGCAGAATCATCTAGATCGCGCTTTTCGAGCTATTTAATGCGAGAAACACGTTTTCTGGTGTTTTCACCACTCCACAGTTGCTTGATATGCAGAACCGGCGATATTTTGGTTTTCGTCGGGTTTCAAGCTGAGATATGCATTTTCTACGATAATCTTGGTGAAACATCTGTCCGAAGTATGCAGAATCATCGAGATCGTTCTATTCGAGCTATTTAATGCGAGAAACACGATCTCTGGTTGTTTTCACCACTCCACAGTGCGTTTGATATGCAGAACCGGCAACATCTTGATTTTCGTGAGGTTTCGAGCTGAGATATGCATTTTCTGCGATAATATTGGTGAGACTTCAGTCAGAAGTATGCATAATCATCTAGATCGCTCTTTTCGAGCTACTTAATGCACGAAACACGTTTTCTGGTGTTTTCACCACTCCACAGTACGTTTGACATGCAGAACCGGAGATATCTTGGTTTCGGTCGGGTTTCAAGCTGAGATATGCATTTCCTGCGATAATCTTGGTGAGACTTCTGTCCGAAGTATGCTGAATCATCTAGATCGCTCTTTTCGAGCTATTGAATGCGAGAAACACGTTATCTGGTGTTTTCACCACTCCACAGTGCGTTTGATATGCAGAACCGGCAACATCTTGATTTTCGTGAGGTTTCAAGCTGAGATATGCATTTTCTGCGATAATATTGGTGAGACTTCTGTCCAAAGTATGCTGAATCATCGAGATCGCTCCCTTCTAGCTAGTTAGTGCGAGAAACACGTTATCTGGTGTTTTCACCACTCCACAGTGCGTTTGATATGCAGAACCAGCGATATCTTGGTTTTCGTGGCATTTCAAGCTGAGATATGCATTTCCTGCGATAATCTTGGTGAGACTTCTGTCCGAAGTATGCAGAATCATCGAGATCGCTCTATTCGAGCTATTTAATGCGAGAAACACGTTTTCTGGGGTTTTCACCACTCCACAGTTCCTTGGATGTGCAGAACAGTAGATATCTTCGTTTTCGTGGGGTTTCAAGCAGAGACATGCATTTTCTGCGATAATCTTGGTGAGACTTCTGTCCGAAGTATGCTGAATCATCGAGATCGCACTTTTGGAGCTAGTTAGTGCGAGAAACACGTTATCTGGTGTTTTCACCACTCCACAGTGCGTTTGATATGCAGAACAGTACATATCTTGGTTTTCGTGGGGTTTCAAGCTGAGATATGCATTTTCTGCGATAATCTTGTTGAGACTTCTGTCCGAAGTATGTAGAATCATCGAGATCGCTCGTTTCGAGCTATTTAATGCGAGTAACACGTTATCTGGTGTTTTCACCACTCCACAGTGCGTTGGATATGCAGAACCGGAGATATTTTGGTTTTCGTCGGGTTTCAAGCTGAGATATGCATTTTCTACGATAAGCTTGGTGAAACATCTGTCCCAAGTATGCAGAAACGTCGAGAGCGCTCTTTTCGAGCTATTTAATGCGAGAAACACGTTTTCTGGGGTTTTCACCACTCCACAGTTCCTTGGATGTGCAGAACAGTAGATATCTTCGTTTTCGTGGGGTTTCAAGCAGAGATATGCATTTTCTGCGATAATCTTGGTGAGACTTCTGTCCGAAGTATGCTGAATCATCGAGATCGCTCTTTTCGAGCTAGTTAGTGCGAGAAACACGTTATCTGGTGTTTTCACCACTCCACAGTGCGTTTGATATGCAGAACAGTACATATCTTGGTTTTCGTGGGGTTTCAAGCTGAGATATGCATTTTCTGCGATATACTTGTTGAGACTTCTGTCCGAAGTATGTAGAATCATCGAGATCGCTCGTTTCGAGCTATTTAATGCGAGAAACACGTTATCTGGTGTTTTCACCACTCCACAGTGCGTTGGATATGCAGAACCGGAGATATTTTGGTTTTCGTCGGGTTTCAAGCTGAGATATGCATTTTCTACGATAAGCTTGGTGAAACATCTGTCCGAAGTATGCAGAAACGTCGAGAGCGCTCTTTTCGAGCTACTTAATGCACGAAACACGTTCTCTGGTTGTTTTCACCAGTCCACAGTGCGTTTGATATGCAGAACAGGCGATATCTTGATTTTCGTGGTGTTTCCAGATGAGATATGCATTTTCTGCGATAATCTTGGTGGGTCTTTTGTCAGAAGTATGCAGAATCATCTAGATCGCGCTTTTCGAGCTATTTAATGCGAGAAACACGTTATCTGGTGTTTTCACCACTCCACAGTTGCTTGATATGCAGAACCGGCGATATCTTGATTTTCGTCGGGTTTCAAGCTGAGATATGCATTTTCTTCGATAATCTTGGTGAAACATGTGTCCGAAGTATGCAGAAATATCAAGAGCGCTCTTTTCGAGCTATTTAATGCGAAAAACTCGTTTTCTGGGGTTTTCACCACTCCACAGTTCGTTGGATATGCAGAACCGGAGATATCTTGGTTTTCGTGGGGTTTCAAGATGAGGTATGCATTTTCTACGATAATCTTGGTGAAACATCTGTCCGAAGTATGCAGAATCATCGAGATCGTTCTAGTCGAGCCATTTAATGCGAGAAACACGTTCTCTGGTTGTTTTCACCACTCCACAGTGCGTTTGATATGCAGAACCGGCAACATCTTGATTTTCGTGAGGTTTCAAGCTGAGATATGCATTTTCTGCGATAATATTGGTGAGACATCTGTCCAAAGTATGCAGAATCATCGGGATCGCTCTTTTCGAGCTATTTAATGCGAGAAACACGTTCTCTGGTTGTTTTCACCACTCCACAGTGCGTTTGATGTGCAGAACAGGCCATATCTTGATTTTCGTCGGGTTTCAAGCTGAGATATGCATTTTCTACGATAATCTTGGTGAAACATGTGTCCGAAGTATGCAGAAATATCAAGAGCGCTCTTTTCGAGCTATTTAATGCGAAAAAACCAGTTTTCTGGTGTTTTGAAAATACTACAGTGCGTTTGATATGCAGAAATTGCGAAATCTTGGTTTTCGACGGTTTTCATGCTGAGGTGTGCATTTTCTGCGATAATCTTGGTGCGACTTCTGTCAGAAGTATGCAGAATCATCGAGATCGCTCTTTTCGAGATATTTAATGCGAGAAACACGTTATCTGGTGTTTTCACCACTCCACAGTGCGTCTGATATGGAGAACCGGCGATATCTTGGTTTTCGTAGGGTTTCCAACTGAGATATGCATTTTCAACGATAATCTTGGTGAGTCTTCTGTCAGAAGAATGCAGAATCATCTAGATCGCTCGTTTCGAGCTATTTAATGCGAAAAAACCAGTTTTATGGTGTTTTGAAAATACCACAGTGCGTTTGATATGCAGAAATTGCGAAATCTTGGTTTTGGACGGTTTTCATGCTGAGGTATGCATTTTCTGCGATAATCTTGGTGCGACTTCTGTCAGAAGTATGCAGAATCATCGAGATCGCTCTTTTCGAGCTATTTAATGCGAGAAACACGTTATCTGGTGTATTGACCACTCCACACTGCGTTTGATATGCAGAACCGGCAATATCTTGATTTTCGTGGTGTTTCCAGCTGTGATATGCATTTTGTGCGATAATCTTGGTGAGTCTTCTGTCAGAAGTATGCAGAATCATCTAGATCGCTCTTTTCGAGCTATTTAATGCGAGAAACACGTATTCTGGTGTATTCACCACTCCACTGTACGTTAGACATGCAGAACCGGAGATATTTTGGTTTCGGTCGAGTTTCAAGATGCGATATGCATTTTCTACGATAATATTGGTGAGACCTCAGTCAGAAGTATGCAGAATCTTCGAGAACGCTCTTTTCGAGCTACTTAATGCGAGAAACACGTTTTCTGGTGTTTTCACCACTCCACAGTACGTTTGATGTGCAGAACCGGAGATATCTTGGTTTTCGTGAGGTTGCAAGCTGAGATATGCACTTTCTGCGATAATCTTGGTGAATCTTCTGTCAGAAGTATGCACAGTCATCTAGATCGCTCTTTTCGAGCTATTTAATGCGAGTAACACGTTTTCTGGTGTATTCACCACCCCACAGTGCGTTTGATATGCAGAACCGGCGCCATCTTGGTTTTCGTCGGGTTTCAAGCTGAGATATGCATTTTCTGCGATAATATTGGTGAGACTTCAGTCAGAAGTATGCAGAATCATCGATATCGCTCTTTTCGAGCTATTTAATGCGAGAAACACGTTATCTGGTGTTTTGACCACTCCACAGTGCGTTTGATATGTAGAGCCGCCGATAACTTGGTTTTCGTGGGGTTTCCAGCTGAAATATGCATTTTCTGCGATAATCTTGGTGTTTCATCTATGAGAAGTATGCAGAATCATCGAGAACGTTCTTTTCGAGCCAGTTAATGCGAGAAACACGTTTTCTGATGTTTTCAGCACTCCACAGTGCGTCTGATATGCAGAACCGGCGATATCTTGATTTTCGTGGTGTTACCAGCTGAGATATGCATTTTCTGCGATAATCTTGGTGAGACTTCAGTCAGAAGTATGCAGAATAACCTAGATCGCTCGTTTCGAGCTATTTAATGCGAGAAACACGTTATTTGGTTGTTTTCACCACTCCACAGTGCGTTTGATATGCAGTACCAGCGATATCTTGGTTTTCGTGAGGTTTCAAGCTGAGATATGCATTTTTTACGATAATCTTGGTGAGACTTCTGTCCGAAGTTTGCTGAATCATCGGGATCGCTCTTTTCGAGCTATTTAATGCGAGAAACACGTTCTCTGGTTGTTTTCACCACTCCACAGTGCGTTTGATATGCAGAACAGTACATATCGTGGTTGTCGTGGGGTTTCAAGCTGAGATATGCATTTTCTACGATAAGCTTGGTGAAACATCTGTCCGAAGTATGCAGAAACGTCGAGAGCGCACTTTTCGAGCTATTTAATGCGAGAAACACGTTTTCTGGGGTTTTCACCACTCCACAGTTCCTTGGATGTGCAGAACAGTAGATATCTTCGTTTTCGTGGGGTTTCAAGCAGAGATATGCATTTTCTGCGATAATCTTGGTGAGACTTCTGTCCGAAGTATGCTGAATCATCGAGATCGCACTTTTCGAGCTAGTTAGTGCGAGAAACACGTTATCTGGTGTTTTCACCACTCCACAGTGCGTTTGATATGCAGAACAGTACATATCTTGGTTTTCGTGGGGTTTCAAGCTGAGATATGCATTTTCTGCGATAATCTTGTTGAGACTTCTGTCCGAAGTATGTAGAATGATCGAGATCGCTCGTTTCGAGCTATTTAATGCGAGAAACACGTTATCTGGTGTTTTCACCACTCCACAGTGCGTTGGATATGCAGAACCGGAGATATTTTGGTTTTCGTCGGGTTTCAAGCTGAGATATGCATTTTCTACGATAAGCTTGGTGAAACATCTGTCCCAAGTATGCAGAAACGTCGAGAGCGCTCTTTTCGAGCTATTTAATGCGAGAAACACGTTTTCTGGGGTTTTCACCACTTCACAGTTCCTTGGATGTGCAGAACAGTAGATATCTTCGTTTTCGTGGGGTTTCAAGCAGAGATATGCATTTTCTGCGATAATCTTGGTGAGACTTCTGTCCGAAGTATGCTGAATCATCGAGATCGCTCTTTTCGAGCTAGTTAGTGCGAGAAACACGTTATCTGGTGTTTTCACCACTCCACAGTGCGTTTGATATGCAGAACAGTACATATCTTGGTTTTCGTGGGGTTTCAAGCTGAGATATGCATTTTCTGCGATAATATTGGTGAGACTTCAGTCAGAAGTATGCATAATCATCTAGATCGCTCTTTTCGAGCTACTTAATGCACGAAACACGTTTTCTGGTGTTTTCACCACTCCACAGTACGTTTGACATGCAGAACCGGAGATATCTTGGTTTCGGTCGGGTTTCAAGCTGAGATATGCATTTCCTGCGATAATCTTGGTGAGACTTCTGTCCGAAGTATGCTGAATCATCGGGATCGCTCTTTTCGAGCTATTTAATGCGAGAAACACGTTCTCTGGTTGTTTTCACCACTCCACAGTGCGTTTGATATGCAGAACAGGCGATATCTTGATTTTCGTGGTGTTTCCAGATGAGATATGCATTTTCTGCGATAATCTTGGTGGGTCTTTTGTCAGAAGTATGCAGATTCATCTAGATCGCGCTTTTCGAGCTATTTAATGCGAGAAACACGTTATCTGGTGTTTTCGCCACTCCACAGTGCGTTTGATATGCAGAACAGGCGATATCTTGATTTTCGTGGTGTTTCCAGATGAGATATGCATTTTCTGCGATAATCTTGGTGGGTCTTTTGTCAGAAGTATGCAGAATCATCTAGATCGCGCTTTTCGAGCTATTTAATGCGAGAAACACGTTATCTGGTGTTTTCACCACTCCGCAGTTGCTTGATATGCAGAACCGGCGATATTTTGGTTTTCGTCGGGTTTCAAGCTGAGATATGCATTTTCTACGATAATCTTGGTGAAACATCTGTCCGAAGTATGCAGAATCATCGAGATCGTTCTATTCGAGCTATTTAATGCGAGAAACACGTTCTCTGGTTGTTTTCACCACTCCACAGTGCGTTTGATATGCAGAACCGGCAACATCTTGATTTTCGTGAGGTTTCGAGCTGAGATATGCATTTTCTGCGATAATATTGGTGAGACTTCAGTCAGAAGTATGCATAATCATCTATATCGCTCTTTTCGAGCTACTTAATGCACGAAACACGTTTTCTGGTGTTTTCACCACTCCACAGTACGTTTGACATGCAGAACCGGAGATATCTTGGTTTCGGTCGGGTTTCAAGCTGAGATATGCATTTCCTGCGATAATCTTGGTGAGACTTCTGTCCGAAGTATGCTGAATCATCGGGATCGCTCTTTTCGAGCTATTTAATGCGAGAAACACGTTCTCTGGTTGTTTTCACCACTCCACAGTGCGTTTGATATGCAGAACAGGCGATATCTTGATTTTCGTGGTGTTTCCAGATGAGATATGCATTTTCTGCGATAATCTTGGTGGGTCTTTTGTCAGAAGTATGCAGAATCATCTAGATCGCGCTTTTCGAGCTATTTAATGCGAGAAACACGTTATCTGGTGTTTTCACCACTCCACAGTGCGTTTGATATGCAGAACAGGCGATATCTTGATTTTCGTGGTGTTTCCAGATGAGATATGCATTTTCTGCGATAATCTTGGTGGGTCTTTTGTCAGAAGTATGCAGAATCATCTAGATCACGCTTTTCGAGCTATTTAATGCCAGAAACACGTTATCTGGTGTTTTCACCACTCCACAGTTGCTTGATATGCAGAACCGGCGATATTTTGGTTTTCGTCGGGTTTCAAGCTGAGATATGCATTTTCTACGATAATCTTGGTGAAACATCTGTCCGAAGTATGCAGAATCATCGAGATCGTTCTATTCGAGCTATTTAATGCGAGAAACACGTTCTCTGGTTGTTTTCACCACTCCACAGTGCGTTTGATATGCAGAACCGGCAACGTCTTGATTTTCGTGAGGTTTCGAGCTGAGATATGCATTTTCTGCGATAATATTGGTGAGACTTCAGTCAGAAGTATGCATAATCATCTAGATCGCTCTTTTCGAGCTACTTAATACACGAAACACGTTTTCTGGTGTTTTCACCACTCCACAGTACGTTTGACATGCAGAACCGGAGATATCTTGGTTTCGGTCTGGTTTCAAGCTGAGATATGCATTTCCTGCGATAATCTTGGTGAGACTTCTGTCCGAAGTATGCTGAATCATCGGGATCGCTCTTTTCGAGCTATTTAATGCGAGAAACACGTTCTCTGGTTGTTTTCACCACTCCACAGTGCGTTTGATATGCAGAACAGGCGATATCTTGATTTTCGTGGTGTTTCCAGATGAGATATGCATTTTCTGCGATAATCTTGGTGGGTCTTTTGTCAGAAGTATGCAGAATCATCTAGATCGCGCTTTTCGAGCTATTTAATGCGAGAAACACGTTATCTGGTGTTTTCGCCACTCCACAGTTGGTTTGATATGCAGAACCGGCGATATTTTGGTTTTCGTCGGGTTTCAAGCTGAGATATGCATTTTCTACGATAAGCTTGGTGAAACATCTCTCCGAAGTATGCAGAAACGTCGACAGCGCTCTTTTCGAGCTATTTAATGCGAGAAACACGTTTTCTGGGGTTTTCACCACTCCACAGTGCGTTTGATATGCAGAACAGGCGATATCTTGATTTTCGTGGTGTTTCCAGATGAGATATGCATTTTCTGCGATAATCTTGGTGGGACTTTTGTCAGAAGTATGCAGAAATATCAAGAGCGCTCTTTTCGAGCTATTTAATGCGAGAAACTCGTTTTCTGGGGTTTTCACCACTCCACAGTTCGTTGGATATGCAGAACCGGAGATATCTTGGTTTTCGTGGGGTTTCAAGATGAGGTATGCATTTCCTGCGATAATCTTGGTGAGACTTCTGTCCGAAGTTTGCTGAATCATCGGGATCGCTCTTTTCGAGATATTTAATGCGAGAAACACGTTCTCTGGTTGTTTTCACCAATCCACAGTGCGTTTGATATGCAGAACCGGCGATATTTTGGTTTTCGTCGGGTTTCAAGCTGAGATATGCATTTCCTGCGATAATCTTGGTGAGACTTCCGTCCGAAGTATGCTGAATCATCGGGATCGCTCTTTTCGAGCTATTTAATGCGAGAAACACGTTCTCTGGTTGTTTTCACCACTCCACAGTGCGTTTGATGTGCAGAACAAGCCATATCTTGATTTTCGTCGGGTTTCAAGCTGAGATATGCATTTTCTTCGATAATCTTGGTGAAACATGTGTCCGAAGTATGCAGAAATATCAAGAGCGCTCTTTTCGAGCTATTTAATGCGAGAAACTCGTTTTCTGGGGTTTTCACCACTCCACAGTTCGTTGGATATGCAGAACCGGAGATATCTTGGTTTTCCTGGGGTTTCAAGATGAGGTATGCATTTTCTACGATAATCTTGGTGAAACATCTGTCCGAAGTATGCAGAATCATCGAGATCGTTCTACTCGAGCCATTTAATGCGAGAAACACGTTCTCTGATTGTTTTCACCACTCCACAGTGCGTTTGATATGCAGAACCGGCAACATCTTGATTATCGTGAGGTTTCAAGCTGAGATATGCATTTTCTGCGATAATATTGGTGAGACTTCTGTCCAAAGTATGCAGAATCATCGGGATCGCTCTTTTCGAGCTATTTAATGCGAGAAACACGTTCTCTGGTTGTTTTCACCACTCCACAGTGCGTTTCATGTGCAGAACAGGCCATATCTTGATTTTCGTCGGGTTTCAAGCTGAGATATGCATTTTCTACGATAATCTTGGTGAAACATGTGTCCGAAGTATGCAGAAATATCAAGAGCGCTCTTTTCGAGCTATTTAATGCAAAAAAACCAGTTTTCTGGTGTTTTGAAAATACCACAGTGCGTTTGATATGCAGAAATTGCGAAATCCTGGTTTTCGACGGTTTTCATGCTGAGGTATGCATTTTCTGCGATAATCTTGGTGCGACTTCTGTCAGAAGTATGCAGAATCATCGAGATCGCTCTTTTCGAGCTATTTAATGCGAGAAACACGTTATCTGGTGTTTTCACCACTCCACAGTGCGTCTGATATGGAGAACCGGCGATATCTTGGTTTTCGTAGGGTTTCCAACTGAGATATGCATTTTCAACGATAATCTTGGTGAGTCTTCTGTCAGAAGAATGCAGAATCATCTAGAACGCTCGTTTCGAGCTATTTAATGCGAAAA
>CATORF010000108.1:0-27915 GCA_951804975.1 Anthophora plumipes
ATTGGTGAGACTTCAGTCAGAAGTATGCTGATTCATCGAGATCGCTCTTTTCGAGCTAGTTAGTGCGAGAAACACGTTATCTGGTGTTTTCACCACTCCACAGTGCGTTTGATATGCAGAACCAGCGATATCTTGGTTTTCGTGGAATTACATGCTGAGATATGCATTTCCTGCGATAATCTTGGTGAGACTTCTGTCCGAAGTATGCTGAAACATCGAGATCGCTCTTTTCGAGCTAGTTAGAGCGAGAAACACGTTATCTGGTGTTTTCACCACACCACAGTGCGTTTGACATGCAGAACCGGAGATATCTTGGTTTCGGTCGGGTTTCAAGCTGAGATATACATTTTCTACGATAATCTTGGTGAGACTTCCGTCAGAAGTATGCAGAATCTTCGAAATCATACTTTTCGAGCTATTTCATGCGAGAAACACGTTCTCTGGTTGTTTTCACCACTCCACAGTGCGTTTGATATGCAGAACCGGCAACATCTTGATTTTCGTGAGGTTTCGAGCTGGGATATGCATTTTCTGCGATAATCTTGGTGGGTCTTTTGTCAGAAGTATGCAGAATCATCGGGATCGGACTTTTCGCGCTATTTAATGCGAGAAACACGTTCTCTGGTTGTTTTCACCACTCCACAGTGCGTTTGATATGCAGAACCGGCAACATCTTGATTTTCGTGAGGTTTCGAGCTGAGATATGCATTTTCTGCGATAATATTTGTGAGACTTCAGTCAGAAGTATGCAGAATCATCTAGATCGCTCTTTTCGATCTACTTAATGCACGAAACACGTTTTCTGGTGTTTTCACCACTCCACAGTACGTTTGACATGCAGAACCGGAGATATCTTGGTTTCGGTCGGGTTTCAAGCTGAGATATGCAGTTTCTACGTTAATCCTGGTGAGACTTCCGTCAGAAGTATGCAGAATCTTCGAGAACGCTCTTTTCGAGCTACTTAATGCGCGAAACACATTTTCTGGTGTTTTCACCACTCCACGGTACGTTTGATGTGCAGAACCGGAGATAACTCGGTTTTCGTCGGGTTTCAAGCTGAGATATGCATTTTCTACGATAATCTATGTGAGACTTCTGTCCGAAGTATGCAGAATCATCGAGATCGCTCTATTCGAGCTATTTAATGCGACGAACACGTTATCTGTTGTTTGCACCACTCCACAGTGCGTTTGATATGCAGAACCAGCGATATCTTGGCTTTCGTGGGGTTTCTAGTTGAGATATGCATTTTTTACGATAATCTTGGTGAGACTTCTGTCCGAAGTATGCTTAATCATCGAGATCGCTCGTTTCGAGCTATTTAATGCGAGAAACACGTTATCTGGTGTTTTCACCACTCCACAGTGCGTATGATATGCTGAACCGGCGATATCTTGGTTTTCGTGGGGTTTCAAGCTGAAATATGCATTTTCTGCGATAATCTTAGTGAGACTTCTGTCCGAAGTATGGAGAATCATCGAGATCGCTCTATTCGAGCTATTTAATGCGAGAAACACGTTTTCTGGGGTTTTCACCGCTCCCCAGTGCGTTTGATATGCAGAACACAGCGATAACTTGGTTTTCGTGGGGTTTCAAGCTGAGATATGCATTTTCTACGATAAGCTTGGTGTGTCTTTTGTCAGAAGTATGCTGAATCATCGAGATCGCTCTTTTCGACCTAGTTAGTGCGAGAAACACGTTATCTGGTGTTTTCACCACTCCACAGTGCGTTTGATATGCAGAACAGTAGACACCTTGGTTTTCGTGGGGTTTCAAGCTGAGATATGCATTTTCTGCGATAATCTTGTTGAGACTTCTGTCCGAAGTATGCAGAATCATCGAGATCGCTCGTTTCGAGCTACCTAATGCGAGAAACACGTTATCTGGTGTTTTCACCACTCCACAGTGCGTTTGATATGCAGAACCGGAGATATTTTGGTTTTCGTCGGGTTTCAAGCTGAGATATGCATTTTCTACGATAAGCTTGGTGTGTCTTTTGTCAGAAGTATGCAGAATCATCTAGATCGCTCTTTTCGAGCTATTTAATGCGAGAAACACGTTATCTGGTGTTTTCACCACTCCAGAGTTGGTTTGATATGCAGAACCGGCGATATTTTGGTTTTCGTCGGGTTTCAAGCTGAGATATGCATTTTCTACGATAATCTTGCTGAAACATCTGTCCGAAGTATGCAGAAACATCGAGAGCGCTCTTTTCGAGCTATTTAATGGGAGAAACTCGTTTTCTGGGGTTTTCACCACTCCACAGTTCGTTGGATATGCAGAACCGGAGATATCTTGGTTTTCGTGGGGTTTCTAGCTGAGATATATATTTCCTGCGATAATCTTGGTGAGACTTCTGTCCAAAGTATCCTGAATCATCGAGATCGCTCTTTTCGAGCTAGCTAGTGCGAGAAACACGTTATCTGGTGTTTTCACCACTCCACAGTGCGTTTGATATGCAGAACAGTAGATATCTTGGTTTTCGTGGGGTTTCAAGCAGAGATATGCATTTTCTGCGATAATCTTGGTGAGACTTCTGTTAGAAGTATGCAGAATCATCGAGATCGCACTTTTCGTGCTATTTAATGCGAGAAACACGTTATCTGGTGTTTTCACCACTCCACAGTTGGTTTGATATGCAGAACCGGCGCTATTTTGGTTTTCGTCGGGTTTCAAGCTGAGATATGCATTTTCTGCGATAATCTTGTTGAGACTTCTGTCCGAAGTATGCAGAAACATCGAGAGCGCTCTATTTGAGCTATCTATTGGGAGAAAAACGATCTCTGGCTGTTTTCACCACTCCACAGTGCGTTTGATATGCAGAACCGGCGATATCTTGATTTTCGTGGTGTTTCCAGCTGAGATATGCATTTTCTGCGATAATCTTGGTGGGTCTTTTGTCAGAAGTATGCAGAATCATCGGGATCGGACTTTTCGCGCTATTTAATGCGAGAAACACGTTCTCTGGTTGTTTTCACCACTCCACAGTGCGTTTGATATGCAGAACCGGCAACATCTTGATTTTCGTGAGGTTTCGAGCTGAGATATGCATTTTCTGCGATAATATTTGTGAGACTTCAGTCAGAAGTATGCAGAATCATCTAGATCGCTCTTTTCGAGCTACTTAATGCACGAAACACGTTTTCTGGTGTTTTCACCACTCCACGGTACGTTTGATGTGCAGAACCGGAGATAACTCGGTTTTCGTCGGGTTTCAAGCTGAGATATGCATTTTCTACGATAATCTATGTGAGACTTCTGTCCGAAGTATGCAGAATCATCGAGATCGCTCGATTCGAGCTATTTAATGCGACAAACACCTTATCTGTTGTTTGCAGCACTCCACAGTGCGTTTGATATGCAGAACCAGCGATATCTTGGCTTTCGTGGGGTTTCAAGTTGAGATATGCATTTTTTACGATAATCTTGGTGAGACTTCTGTCCGAAGTATGCTTAATCATCGAGATCGCTCGTTTCGAGCTATTTAATGCGAGAAACACGTTATCTGGTGTTTTCACCACTCCACAGTGCGTATGATATGCAGAACCGGCGATATCTTGGTTTTCGTGGGGTTTCAAGCTGAAATATGCATTTTCTGCGATAATCTTGGTGAGACTTCTGTCCGAAGTATGCTGAAACATCGAGATCGCTCTTTTCGAGCTAGTTAATGCGAGAAAAAACTTATCCGCTGTTTTCACCACTCCACAGTGCGTTTGATATGCAGAACCAGCGATATCTTGGCTTTCGTGGGGTTTCAAGCTGAGATATGCATTTTTTACGATAATCTTAGTGAAACTTCTGTCCGAAGTATGGAGAATCATCGAGATTGCTCTATTCGAGCTATTTAATGCGAGAAACACGTTTTCTGGGGTTTTCACCACTCCCCAGTGCGTTTGATATGCAGAACACAGCGATAACTTGGTTTTCGTGGGGTTTCAAGCTGAGATATGCATTTTTTACGATAATTCTGGTGAGTCTTCTGTCCGAAGTATCCAGAATCATCGAGATCGCTCGTTTCGAGCTATTTAATGCGAGAAACACGTTATCTGGTGTTTTCACCACTCCACAGTGCGTTTGATATGCAGAACCGGCGATATCTTGGTTTTCGTGGGGATTCAAGCTGAGATATGCATTTTCTGCGATAATCTTGGTGAGACTTCTGTCCGAAGTATGCTGAATCATCGAGATCGCTCGTTTCGAGCTACCTAATGCGAGAAACACGTTATCTGGTGTTTTCACCACTCCACAGTGCGTTTGATATGCAGAACCGGAGATATTTTGGTTTTCGTCGGGTTTCAAGCTGAGACATGCATTTTCTACGATAAGCTTGGTGTGTCTTTTGTCAGAAGTATGCTGAATCATCTAGATCGCTCTTTTCGAGCTATTTAATGCGAGAAACACGTTATCTGGTGTTTTCACCACTCCAGAGTTGGTTTGATATGCAGAACCGGCGATATTTTGGTTTTCGTCGGGTTTCAAGCTGAGATATGCATTTTCTACGATAATCTTGCTGAAACATCTGTCCGAAGTATGCAGAAACATCGAGAGCGCTCTTTTCGAGCTATTTAATGGGAGAAACTCGTTTTCTGGGGTTTTCACCACTCCACAGTTCGTTGGATATGCAGAACCGGAGATATCTTGGTTTTCGTGGGGTTTCTAGCTGAGATATGCATTTCCTGCGATATTCTTGTTGAGACTTCTGTCCGAAGTATGCTGAATCATCTAGATCGCTTTTTTCGAGCTATTTAATGCGAGAAACACGTTATCTGGTGTTTTCACCACTCCACAGTGCGTATGATATGCAGAACCGGCGATATCTTGGTTTTCGTGGGGTTTCAAGCTGAGATATGCATTTTCTGCGATAATCTTGGTGAGACTTCTGTCCGAAGTATGCTGAAACATCGAGATCGCTCGTTTCGAGCTAGTTAATGCGAGAAAAAACTTATCCGCTGTTTTCACCACTCCACAGTGCGTTTGATATGCAGAACCAGCGATATCTTGGATTTCGTGGGGTTTCAAGCTGAGATATGCATTTTTTACGATAATCTTGGTGAGACTTCTGTCCGAAGTATGGAGAATCATCGAGATCGCTCTATTCGAGCTATTTAATGCGAGAAACACGTTTTCTGGGGGTTTAACCACTCCCTAGTGCGTTTGATATGCAGAACACCGCGATATCTTGGTTTTCGTGGGGTTTCAAGCTGAGATATGCATTTTTTACGATAATTTTGGTGAGTCTTCTGTCCGAATTATCCAGAATCATCGAGATCGCTCTTTTCGAGCTATTTAATGCGAGAAACACGTTATCTGGTGTTTTCACCACTCCAGAGTTGGTTTGATATGCAGAACCGGCGATATTTTGGTTTTCGCCGGGTTTCAAGCTGAGATATGCATTTTCTACGATAATCTTGCTGAAACATCTGTCCGAAGTATGCAGAAACATCGAGAGCGCTCTTTTCGAGCTATTTAATGGGAGAAACTCGTTTTCTGGGGTTTTCACCACTCCACAGTTCGTTGGATATGCAGAACCGGAGATATCTTGGTTTTCGTGGGGTTTCTAGCTGAGATATGCATTTCCTGCGATATTCTTGTTGAGACTTCTGTCCGAAGTATGCTGAATCATCTAGATCGCTTTTTTCGAACTATTTAATGCGAGAAACACGTTATCTGGTGTTTTCACCACTCCACAGTGCGTATGATATGCAGAACCGGCGATATCTTGGTTTTCGTGGGGTTTCAAGCTGAGATATGCATTTTCTGCGATAATCTTGGTGAGACTTCTGTCCGAAGTATGCTGAAACATCGAGATCGCTCGTTTCGAGCTAGTTAATGCGAGAAAAAACTTATCCGCTGTTTTCACCACTCCACAGTGCGTTTGATATGCAGAACCAGCGATATCTTGGCTTTCGTGGGGTTTCAAGCTGAGATATGCATTTTTTACGATAATCTTGGTGAGACTTCTGTCCGAAGTATGGAGAATCATCGAGATCGCTCTATTCGAGCTATTTAATGCGAGAAACACGTTTTCTGGGGGTTTAACCACTCCCTAGTGCGTTTGATATGCAGAACACCGCGATATCTTGGTTTTCGTGGGGTTTCAAGCTGAGATATGCATTTTTTACGATAATTTTGGTGAGTCTTCTGTCCGAAGTATGCTGAATCATCGAGATCGCTCGTTTCGAGCTATTTAATGCGAGAAACACGTTATCTGGTGTTTTCACCACTCCACAGTGCGTTTGATATGCAGAACCGGAGATATCTTGGTTTCGGTCGGGTTTCAAGCTGAGATATGCATTTTCTACGATAATCTTGGTGAGAATTCCGTCAGAAGTATGCAGAATCTTCGAAATCGCACTTTTCGAGCTATTTAATGCGAGAAACACGTTCGCTGGTTGTTTTCACCACTCCACAGTGCGTTTGATATGCAGAACCGGCAACATCTTGATTTTCGTGAGGTTTCGAGCTGGCATATGCATTGTCTGCGATAATATTGGTGAGACTTCAGTCAGAAGTATGCAGAATCATCTAGATCGCTCTTTTCGAGCTAGTTAGAGCGAGAAACACGTTATCTGGTGTTTTCACCACTCCACAGTGCGTTTGATATGCAGAACCGGCGACATCTTTGATTTCGTCGGGGTTCAAGCTAGATATGCATTTTCTACCATAATCTTGGTGAGACTTCTGTCCGCAGTATGCTGAATCATCTAGATCGCACTTTTCGAGCTATTTAATGCGAGAAACACGTTATCTGGTGTTTTCACCACTCCACAGTGCGTTTGATATGCAGAACCAGCGATATCTTGGTTTTCCTGGCACTTCAAGCTGAGATATGCATTTCCTGCGATAATCTTGGTGAGACTTCTGTCCGAAGTATGCTGAATCATCGAGATCGCTCTTTTCGAGCTAGTTAGTGCGAGAAACACGTTATCTGGTGTTTTCACCACTCCACAGTGCGTTTGATATGCAGAACAGTAGATATCTTGGTTTTCGTGGGATTTCAAGCTGAGATATGCATTTTCTGCGACAATCTTGTTGAGACTTCTGTCGGAAGTACGCAGAATCATCGAGATCGCTCGTTTCGAGCTATTTAATGCGAGAAACACGTTATCTGGTGTTTTCACCACTCCACAGTGCGTTGGATATGCAGAACCGGAGATATTTTGGCTTTCGTCGGGTTTCAAGCTGAGATATGCATTTTCTACGATAAGCTTGGTGTAACATCTGTCCGAAGTATGCCGAAACATCGAGAGCGCTCTTTTCGAGCTATTTAATGCGAGAAACACGTTTTCTGGGGTTTTCACCACTCCACAGTTCGTTGGATATGCAGAACAGTAGATATCTTGGTTTTAGTGGGGTTTCAAGCAGAGATATGCATTTTCTGCGATAATCTTGGTGAGACTTCTGTTAGAAGTATGCAGAATCATCGAGATCGCACTTTTCGAGCTATTTAATGCGAGAAACACGTTATCTGGTGTTTTCACCACTCCACAGTTGGTTTGATATGCATAACGGGCGCTATTTTGGTTTTCGTCGGGTTTCAAGCTGAGATATGCATTTTCTGCGATAATCTTGTTGAGACTTCTGTCCGAACTATGCAGAAACATCGAGAGCGCTCTATTTGAGCTATCTATTGGGAGCAACACGTTCTCTGGTTGTTTTCACCACTCCACAGTGCGTTTGATATGCAGAACCGGCAACATCTTGATTTTCGTGAGGTTTCGAGCTGGGATATGCATTGTCTGCGATAATATTGGTGAGACTTCAGTCAGAAGTATGCAGAATCATCTAGATCGCTCTTTTCGAGCTAGTTAGAGCGAGAAACACGTTATCTGGTGTTTTCACCACTCCACAGTGCGTTTGATATGCAGAACCGGCGACATCTTTGATTTCGTCGGGGTTCAAGCTAGATATGCATTTTCTACCATAATCTTGGTGAGACTTCTGTCCGCAGTATGCTGAATCATCTAGATCGCTCTTTTCGAGCTATTTAATGCGAGAAACACGTTATCTGGTGTTTTCACCACTCCACAGTGCGTTTGATATGCAGAACCAGCGATATCTTGGTTTTCGTGGCATTTCAAGCTGAGATATGCATTTCCTGCGATAATCTTGGTGAGACTTCTGTCGGAAGTACGCAGAATCATCGAGATCGCTCGTTTCGAGCTACTTAATGCGCCAAACACGTTTTCTGGTGTTTTCACCACTCCACGGTACGTTTGATGTGCAGAACCGGAGATAACTCGGTTTTCGTCGGGTTTCAAGCTGAGATATGCATTTTCTACGATAATCTTGGTGAGACTTCTGTCAGAAGTATGCAGGATCTTCGAGATCGCTCTTTTCGAGCTATTTAATGCGAGAAACACGTTATCGGGTGTTTTCACCACTCCACAGTGCGTTTGATATGCAGTACCAGCGATATCTTGGTTATCGTGGGGTTTCAAGCTGAGATATGCATTTTCTACGATAATCTTGGTGAGACATCTGTCAGAAGTATGCAGAATCTTCGAGATCGCACTTTTCGAGCTGTTTAATGCGAGAAACAAGTTCTCTGGTTGTTTTCACCACTCCACAGTGCGTTTGATATGCAGAACCGGCAACATCTTGATTTTCGTGAGGTTTCGAGCTGAGATATGCATTTTCTGCGATAATCTTGGTGAGACTTCCGTCAGAAGTATGCAGAATCTTCGAAATCGCACTTTTCGAGCTATTTAATGCGAGAAACACGTTCTCTGGTTGTTTTCACCACTCCACAGTGCGTTTGATATGCAGAACCGGCAACATCTTGATTTTCGTGAGGTTTCGAGCTGGGATATGCATTGTCTGCGATAATATTGGTGAGACTTCAGTCAGAAGTATGCTGATTCATCGAGATCGCTCTTTTCGAGCTAGTTATTGCGAGAAACACGTTATCTGGTGTTTTCACCACTCCACAGTGCGTTTGATATGCAGAACCAGCGATATCTTGGTTTTCGTGGAATTACATGCTGAGATATGCATTTCCTGCGATAATCTTGGTGAGACTTCTGTCCGAAGTATGCTGAAACATCGAGATCGCTCTTTTCGAGCTAGTTAGAGCGAGAAACACGTTATCTGGTGTTTTCACCACACCACAGTGCGTTTGACATGCAGAACCGGAGATATCTTGGTTTCGGTCGGGTTTCAAGCTGAGATATACATTTTCTACGATAATCTTGGTGAGACTTCCGTCAGAAGTATGCAGAATCTTCGAAATCGTACTTTTCGAGCTATTTCATGCGAGAAACACGTTCTCTGGTTGTTTTCACCACTCCACAGTGCGTTTGATATGCAGAACCGGCAACATCTTGATTTTCGTGAGGTTTCGAGCTGGGATATGCATTGTCTGCGATAATATTGGTGAGTCTTCAGTCAGAAGTATGCTGAATCATCGAGATCGCTCTTTTCGAGCTAGATAGTGCGAGAAACACGTTATCTGGTGTTTTCACCACTCCAAAGTGCGTTTGATATGCAGAACCAGCGATATCTTGGTTTTCGTGGCATTTCAAGCTGAGATATGTATTTCCTGCGATAATCTTGGTGAGACTTCTGTCCGAAGTATGCTGAATCATCGAGATCGCTCTTTTCGAGCTAGTTAGTGCGAGAAACACGTTATCTGGTGTTTTCACCACTCCACAGTGCGTTTGATATGCAGAACAGTAGATATCTTGGTTTTCGTGGGATTTCAAGCTGAGATATGCATTTTCTGCGATAGTCTTGTTGAGACTTCTGTCCGAAGTACGCAGAACCATCGAGATCGCTCGTTTCGAGCTATTTAATGCGAGAAACACGATATCTGGTGTTTTCACCACTCCACAGTGCGTTGGATATGCAGAACCGGAGATATTTTGGTTTTCGTCGGGTTTCAAGCTGAGATATGCATTTTCTACGATAAGCTTGGTGAAACATCTGTCCGAAGTATGCCGAAACATCGAGAGCGCTCTTTTCGAGCTATTTAATGCGAGAAACACGTTTTCTGGGGTTTTCACCACTCCACAGTTCGTTGGATATGCAGAACAGTAGATATCTTGGTTTTCGTGGGGTTTCAAGCAGAGATATGCATTTTCTGCGATAATCTTGGTGAGACTTCTGTTAGAAGTATGCAGAACCATCGAGATCGCTCGTTTCGAGCTATTTAATGCGAGAAACACGATATCTGGTGTTTTCACCACTCCACAGTGCGTTTGATATGCAGAACCGGCAACATCTTGATTTTCGTGAGGTTTCGAGCTGGGATATGCATTGTCTGCGATAATATTGGTGAGACTTCAGTCAGAAGTATGCTGATTCATCGAGATCGCTCTTTTCGAGCTAGTTAGTGCGAGAAACACGTTATCTGGTGTTTTCACCACTCCACAGTGCGTTTGATATGCAGAACCAGCGATATCTTGGTTTTCGTGGAATTACATGCTGAGATATGCATTTCCTGCGATAATCTTGGTGAGACTTCTGTCCGAAGTATGCTGAATCATCGAGATCGCTCTTTTCGAGCTAGTTAGAGCGAGAAACACGTTATCTGGTGTTTTCACCACACCACAGTGCGTTTGACATGCAGAACCGGAGATATCTTGGTTTCGGTCGGGTTTCAAGCTGAGATATACATTTTCTACGATAATCTTGGTGAGACTTCCGTCAGAAGTATGCAGAATCTTCGAAATCATACTTTTCGAGCTATTTAATGCGAGAAACACGTTCTCTGGTTGTTTTCACCACTCCACAGTGCGTTTGATATGCAGAACCAGCGATATCTTGGTTTTCGTGGCATTTCAAGCTGAGATATGTATTTCCTGCGATAATCTTGGTGAGACTTCAGTCAGAAGTATGCTGATTCATCGAGATCGCTCTTTTCGAGCTAGTTAGTGCGAGAAACACGTTATCTGGTGTTTTCACCACTCCACAGTGCGTTTGATATGCAGAACCAGCGATATCTTGGTTTTCGTGGCATTTCAAGCTGAGATATGTATTTCCTGCGATAATCTTGGTGAGACTTCTGTCCGAAGTATGCTTAATCATCGAGATCGCTCTTTTCGAGCTAGTTAGTGCGAGAAACACGTTATCTGGTGTTTTCACCACTCCACAGTGCGTTTGATATGCAGAACAGTAGATATCTTGGTTTTCGTGGGATTTCAAGCTGAGATATGCATTTTCTGCGATAGTCTTGTTGAGACTTCTGTCCGAAGTACGCAGAACCATCGAGATCGCTCGTTTCGAGCTATTTAATGCGAGAAACACGTTATCTGGTTGTTTTCACCACTCCACAGTGCGTTTGATATGCAGAACCGGCGATATCTTGATTTTCGTGGTGTTTCCAGCTGAGATATGCATTTTCTGCGATAATCTTGGTGGGTCTTTTGTCAGAAGTATGCAGAATCATCGGGATCGGACTTTTCGCGCTATTTAATGCGAGAAACACGTTCTCTGGTTGTTTTCACCACTCCACAGTGCGTTTGATATGCAGAACCGGCAACATCTTGATTTTCGTGAGGTTTCGAGCTGAGATATGCATTTTCTGCGATAATATTTGTGAGACTTCAGTCAGAAGTATGCAGAATCATCTAGATCGCTCTTTTCGAGCTACTTAATGCACGAAACACGTTATCTGGTGTTTTCACCACTCCACAGTGCGTTTGATATGCAGAACCAGCGATATCTTGGTTTTCGTGGAATTACATGCTGAGATATGCATTTCCTGCGATAATCTTGGTGAGACTTCTGTCCGAAGTATGCTGAATCATCGAGATCGCTCTTTTCGAGCTAGTTAGAGCGAGAAACACGTTATCTGGTGTTTTCACCACACCACAGTGCGTTTGACATGCAGAACCGGAGATATCTTGTTTTCGGTCGGGTTTCAAGCTGAGATATGCATTTTCTACGATAATCTATGTGAGACTTCTGTCCGAAGTATGCAGAATCATCGAGATCGCTCTATTCGAGCTATTTAATGCGACAAACACGTTATCTGTTGTTTGCAGCACTCCACAGTGCGTTTGATATGCAGAACCAGCGATATCTTGGCTTTCGTGGGGTTTCTAGTTGAGATATGCATTTTTTACGATAATCTTGGTGAGACTTCTGTCCGAAGTATGCTTAATCATCGAGATCGCTCGTTTCGAGCTATTTAATGCGAGAAACACGTTATCTGGTGTTTTCACCACTCCACAGTGCGTATGATATGCAGAACCGGCGATATCTTGGTTTTCGTGGGGTTTCAAGCTGAAATGTGCATTTTCTGCGATAATCTTAGTGAGACTTCTGTCCGAAGTATGGAGAATCATCGAGATCGCTCTATTCGAGCTATTTAATGCGAGAAACACGTTTTCTGGGGTTTTCACCACTCCCCAGTGCGTTTGGTATGCAGAACACAGCGATAACTTGGTTTTCGTGGGGTTTCAAGCTGAGATATGCATTTTCTACGATAAGCTTGGTGTGTCTTTTGTCAGAAGTATGCTGAATCATCGAGATCGCTCTTTTCGACCTAGTTAGTGCGAGAAACACGTTATCTGGTGTTTTCACCACTCCACAGTGCGTTTGATATGCAGAACAGTAGACACCTTGGTTTTCGTGGGGTTTCAAGCTGAGATATGCATTTTCTGCGATAATCTTGTTGAGACTTCTGTCCGAAGTATGCAGAATCATCGAGATCGCTCGTTTCGAGCTACCTAATGCGAGAAACACGTTATCTGGTGTTTTCACCACTCCACAGTGCGTTTGATATGCAGAACCGGAGATATTTTGGTTTTCGTCGGGTTTCAAGCTGAGATATGCATTTTCTACGATAAGCTTGGTGTGTCTTTTGTCAGAAGTATGCAGAATCATCTAGATCGCTCTTTTCGAGCTATTTAATGCGAGAAACACGTTATCTGGTGTTTTCACCACTCCAGAGTTGGTTTGATATGCAGAACCGGCGATATTTTGGTTTTCGTCGGGTTTCAAGCTGAGATATGCATTTTCTACGATAATCTTGTTGAGACTTCTGTCCGAAGTATGCAGAAACATCGAGAGCGCTCTATTTGAGCTATCTATTGGGAGAAACACGTTCTCTGGTTGTTTTCACCACTCCACAGTGCGTTTGATATGCAGAACCGGCGATATCTTGATTTTCGTGGTGTTTCCAGCTGAGATATGCATTTTCTGCGATAATCTTGGTGGGTCTTTTGTCAGAAGTATGCAGAATCATCGGGATCGGACTTTTCGCGCTATTTAATGCGAGAAACACGTTCTCTGGTTGTTTTCACCACTCCACAGTGCGTTTGATATGCAGAACCGGCAACATCTTGATTTTCGTGAGGTTTCGAGCTGAGATATGCATTTTCTACGATAATCTATGTGAGACTTCTGTCCGAAGTATGCAGAATCATCGAGATCGCTCTATTCGAGCTATTTAATGCGACAAACACGTTATCTGTTGTTTGCAGCACTCCACAGTGCGTTTGATATGCAGAACCAGCGATATCTTGGCTTTCGTGGGGTTTCAAGTTGAGATATGCATTTTTTACGATAATCTTGGTGAGACTTCTGTCCGAAGTATGCTTAATCATCGAGATCGCTCGTTTCGAGCTATTTAATGCGAGAAACACGTTATCTGGTGTTTTCACCACTCCACAGTGCGTATGATATGCAGAACCGGCGATATCTTGGTTTTCGTGGGGTTTCAAGCTGAAATATGCATTTTCTGCGATAATCTTGGTGAGACTTCTGTCCGAAGTATGCTGAAACATCGAGATCGCTCTTTTCGAGCTAGTTAATGCGAGAAAAAACTTATCCGCTGTTTTCACCACTCCACAGTGCGTTTGATATGCAGAACCGGCGCTATTTTGGTTTTCGTCGGGTTTCAAGCTGAGATATGCATTTTCTGCGATAATCTTGTTGAGACTTCTGTCCGAAGTATGCAGAAACATCGAGAGCGCTCTATTTGAGCTATCTATTGGGAGAAACACGTTCTCTGGTTGTTTTCACCACTCCACAGTGCGTTTGATATGCAGAACCGGCGATATCTTGATTTTCGTGGTGTTTCCAGCTGAGATATGCATTTTCTGCGATAATCTTGGTGGGTCTTTTGTCAGAAGTATGCAGAATCATCGGGATCGGACTTTTCGCGCTATTTAATGCGAGAAACACGTTCTCTGGTTGTTTTCACCACTCCACAGTGCGTTTGATATGCAGAACCGGCAACATCTTGATTTTCGTGAGGTTTCGAGCTGAGATATGCATTTTCTGCGATAATATTTGTGAGACTTCAGTCAGAAGTATGCAGAATCATCTAGATCGCTCTTTTCGATCTACTTAATGCACGAAACACGTTTTCTGGTGTTTTCACCACTCCACAGTACGTTTGACATGCAGAACCGGAGATATCTTGGTTTCGGTCGGGTTTCAAGCTGAGATATGCAGTTTCTACGTTAATCCTGGTGAGACTTCTGTCAGAAGTATGCAGAATCTTCGAGAACGCTCTTTTCGAGCTACTTAATGCGCGAAACACATTTTCTGGTGTTTTCACCACTCCACGGTACGTTTGATGTGCAGAACCGGAGATAACTCGGTTTTCGTCGGGTTTCAAGCTGAGATATGCATTTTCTACGATAATCTATGTGAGACTTCTGTCCGAAGTATGCAGAATCATCGAGATCGCTCTATTCGAGCTATTTAATGCGACGAACACGTTATCTGTTGTTTGCACCACTCCACAGTGCGTTTGATATGCAGAACCAGCGATATCTTGGCTTTCGTGGGGTTTCTAGTTGAGATATGCATTTTTTACGATAATCTTGGTGAGACTTCTGTCCGAAGTATGCTTAATCATCGAGATCGCTCGTTTCGAGCTATTTAATGCGAGAAACACGTTATCTGGTGTTTTCACCACTCCACAGTGCGTATGATATGCAGAACCGGCGATATCTTGGTTTTCGTGGGGTTTCAAGCTGAAATATGCATTTTCTGCGATAATCTTAGTGAGACTTCTGTCCGAAGTATGGAGAATCATCGAGATCGCTCTATTCGAGCTATTTAATGCGAGAAACACGTTTTCTGGGGTTTTCACCACTCCCCAGTGCGTTTGATATGCAGAACACAGCGATAACTTGGTTTTCGTGGGGTTTCAAGCTGAGATATGCATTTTCTACGATAAGCTTGGTGTGTCTTTTGTCAGAAGTATGCTGAATCATCGAGATCGCTCTTTTCGACCTAGTTAGTGCGAGAAACACGTTATCTGGTGTTTTCACCACTCCACAGTGCGTTTGATATGCAGAACAGTAGACACCTTGGTTTTCGTGGGGTTTCAAGCTGAGATATGCATTTTCTGCGATAATCTTGTTGAGACTTCTGTCCGAAGTATGCAGAATCATCGAGATCGCTCGTTTCGAGCTACCTAATGCGAGAAACACGTTATCTGGTGTTTTCACCACTCCACAGTGCGTTTGATATGCAGAACCGGAGATATTTTGGTTTTCGTCGGGTTTCAAGCTGAGATATGCATTTTCTACGATAAGCTTGGTGTGTCTTTTGTCAGAAGTATGCAGAATCATCTAGATCGCTCTTTTCGAGCTATTTAATGCGAGAAACACGTTATCTGGTGTTTTCACCACTCCAGAGTTGGTTTGATATGCAGAACCGGCGATATTTTGGTTTTCGTCGGGTTTCAAGCTGAGATATGCATTTTCTACGATAATCTTGCTGAAACATCTGTCCGAAGTATGCAGAAACATCGAGAGCGCTCTTTTCGAGCTATTTAATGGGAGAAACTCGTTTTCTGGGGTTTTCACCACTCCACAGTTCGTTGGATATGCAGAACCGGAGATATCTTGGTTTTCGTGGGGTTTCTAGCTGAGATATATATTTCCTGCGATAATCTTGGTGAGACTTCTGTCCGAAGTATCCTGAATCATCGAGATCGCTCTTTTCGAGCTAGTTAGTGCGAGAAACACGTTATCTGGTGTTTTCACCACTCCACAGTGCGTTTGATATGCAGAACAGTAGATATCTTGGTTTTCGTGGGGTTTCAAGCAGAGATATGCATTTTCTGCGATAATCTTGGTGAGACTTCTGTTAGAAGTATGCAGAATCATCGAGATCGCACTTTTCGTGCTATTTAATGCGAGAAACACGTTATCTGGTGTTTTCACCACTCCACAGTTGGTTTGATATGCAGAACCGGCGCTATTTTGGTTTTCGTCGGGTTTCAAGCTGAGATATGCATTTTCTGCGATAATCTTGTTGAGACTTCTGTCCGAAGTATGCAGAAACATCGAGAGCGCTCTATTTGAGCTATCTATTGGGAGAAAAACGATCTCTGGTTGTTTTCACCACTCCACAGTGCGTTTGATATGCAGAACCGGCGATATCTTGATTTTCGTGGTGTTTCCAGCTGAGATATGCATTTTCTGCGATAATCTTGGTGGGTCTTTTGTCAGAAGTATGCAGAATCATCGGGATCGGACTTTTCGCGCTATTTAATGCGAGAAACACGTTCTCTGTTTGTTTTCACCACTCCAAAGTGCGTTTGATATGCAGAACCGGCAACATCTTGATTTTCGTGAGGTTTCGAGCTGAGATATGCATTTTCTGCGATAATATTTGTGAGACTTCAGTCAGAAGTATGCAGAATCATCTAGGTCGCTCTTTTCGAGCTACTTAATGCACGAAACACGTTTTCTGGTGTTTTCACCACTCCACGGTACGTTTGATGTGCAGAACCGGAGATAACTCGGTTTTCGTCGGGTTTCAAGCTGAGATATGCATTTTCTACGATAATCTATGTGAGACTTCTGTCCGAAGTATGCAGAATCATCGAGATCGCTCGATTCGAGCTATTTAATGCGACAAACACCTTATCTGTTGTTTGCAGCACTCCACAGTGCGTTTGATATGCAGAACCAGCGATATCTTGGCTTTCGTGGGGTTTCAAGTTGAGATATGCATTTTTTACGATAATCTTGGTGAGACTTCTGTCCGAAGTATGCTTAATCATCGAGATCGCTCGTTTCGAGCTATTTAATGCGAGAAACACGTTATCTGGTGTTTTCACCACTCCACAGTGCGTATGATATGCAGAACCGGCGATATCTTGGTTTTCGTGGGGTTTCAAGCTGAAATATGCATTTTCTGCGATAATCTTGGTGAGACTTCTGTCCGAAGTATGCTGAAACATCGAGATCGCTCTTTTCGAGCTAGTTAATGCGAGAAAAAACTTATCCGCTGTTTTCACCACTCCACAGTGCGTTTGATATGCAGAACCTGCGATATCTTGGCTTTCGTGGGGTTTCAAGCTGAGATATGCATTTTTTACGATAATCTTAGTGAAACTTCTGTCCGAAGTATGGAGAATCATCGAGATTGCTCTATTCGAGCTATTTAATGCGAGAAACACGTTTTCTGGGGTTTTCACCACTCCCCAGTGCGTTTGATATGCAGAACACAGCGATAACTTGGTTTTCGTGGGGTTTCAAGCTGAGATATGCATTTTCTGCGATAATCTTGCTGAAACATCTGTCCGAAGTATGCAGAAACATCGAGAGCGCTCTTTTCGAGCTATTTAATGGGAGAAACTCGTTTTCTGGGGTTTTCACCACTCCACAGTTCGTTGGATATGCAGAACCGGAGATATCTTGGTTTTCGTCGGGTTTCAAGCTGAGATATGCATTTTCTACGATAAGCTTGGTGTGTCTTTTTTTCAGAAGTATGCAGAATCATCTAGATCGCTCTTTTCGAGCTATTTAATGCGAGAAACACGTTATCTGGTGTTTTCACCACTCCAGAGTTGGTTTGATATGCAGAACCGGCGATATTTTGGTTTTCGTCGGGTTTCAAGCTGAGATATGCATTTTCTACGATAATCTTGCTGAAACATCTGTCCGAAGTATGCAGAAACATCGAGAGCGCTCTTTTCGAGCTATTTAATGGGAGAAACTCGTTTTCTGGGGTTTTCACCACTCCACAGTTCGTTGGATATGCAGAACCGGAGATATCTTGGTTTTCGTGGGGTTTCTAGCTGAGATATATATTTCCTGCGATAATCTTGGTGAGACTTCTGTCCGAAGTATCCTGAATCATCGAGATCGCTCTTTTCGAGCTAGTTAGTGCGAGAAACACGTTATCTGGTGTTTTCACCACTCCACAGTGCGTTTGATATGCAGAACAGTAGATATCTTGGTTTTCGTGGGGTTTCAAGCAGAGATATGCATTTTCTGCGATAATCTTGGTGAGACTTCTGTTAGAAGTATGCAGAATCATCGAGATCGCACTTTTCGTGCTATTTAATGCGAGAAACACGTTATCTGGTGTTTTCACCACTCCACAGTTGGTTTGATATGCAGAACCGGCGCTATTTTGGTTTTCGTCGGGTTTCAAGCTGAGATATGCATTTTCTGCGATAATCTTGTTGAGACTTCTGTCCGAAGTATGCAGAAACATCGAGAGCGCTCTATTTGAGCTATCTATTGGGAGAAAAACGATCTCTGGTTGTTTTCACCACTCCACAGTGCGTTTGATATGCAGAACCGGCGATATCTTGATTTTCGTGGTGTTTCCAGCTGAGATATGCATTTTCTGCGATAATCTTGGTGGGTCTTTTGTCAGAAGTATGCAGAATCATCGGGATCGGACTTTTCGCGCTATTTAATGCGAGAAACACGTTCTCTGGTTGTTTTCACCACTCCACAGTGCGTTTGATATGCAGAACCGGCAACATCTTGATTTTCGTGAGGTTTCGAGCTGAGATATGCATTTTCTGCGATAATATTTGTGAGACTTCAGTCAGAAGTATGCAGAATCATCTAGGTCGCTCTTTTCGAGCTACTTAATGCACGAAACACGTTTTCTGGTGTTTTCACCACTCCACGGTACGTTTGATGTGCAGAACCGGAGATAACTCGGTTTTCGTCGGGTTTCAAGCTGAGATATGCATTTTCTACGATAATCTATGTGAGACTTCTGTCCGAAGTATGCAGAATCATCGAGATCGCTCGATTCGAGCTATTTAATGCGACAAACACCTTATCTGTTGTTTGCAGCACTCCACAGTGCGTTTGATATGCAGAACCAGCGATATCTTGGCTTTCGTGGGGTTTCAAGTTGAGATATGCATTTTTTACGATAATCTTGGTGAGACTTCTGTCCGAAGTATGCTTAATCATCGAGATCGCTCGTTTCGAGCTATTTAATGCGAGAAACACGTTATCTGGTGTTTTCACCACTCCACAGTGCGTATGATATGCAGAACCGGCGATATCTTGGTTTTCGTGGGGTTTCAAGCTGAAATATGCATTTTCTGCGATAATCTTGGTGAGACTTCTGTCCGAAGTATGCTGAAACATCGAGATCGCTCTTTTCGAGCTAGTTAATGCGAGAAAAAACTTATCCGCTGTTTTCACCACTCCACAGTGCGTTTGATATGCAGAACCAGCGATATCTTGGCTTTCGTGGGGTTTCAAGCTGAGATATGCATTTTTTACGATAATCTTAGTGAAACTTCTGTCCGAAGTATGGAGAATCATCGAGATTGCTCTATTCGAGCTATTTAATGCGAGAAACACGTTTTCTGGGGTTTTCACCACTCCCCAGTGCGTTTGATATGCAGAACACAGCGATAACTTGGTTTTCGTGGGGTTTCAAGCTGAGATATGCATTTTTTACGATAATTCTGGTGAGTCTTCTGTCCGAAGTATCCAGAATCATCGAGATCGCTCGTTTCGAGCTATTTAATGCGAGAAACACGTTATCTGGTGTTTTCACCACTCCACAGTGCGTTTGATATGCAGAACCGGCGATATCTTGGTTTTCGTGGGGTTTCAAGCTGAGATATGCATTTTCTGCGATAATCTTGGTGAGACTTCTGTCCGAAGTATGCTGAATCATCGAGATCGCTCTTTTCGACCTAGTTAGTGCGAGAAACACGTTATCTGGTGTTTTCACCACTCCACAGTGCGTTTGATATGCAGAACAGTAGACACCTTGGTTTTCGTGGGGTTTCAAGCTGAGATATGCATTTTCTGCGATAATCTTGTTGAGAATTCTGTCCGAAGTATGCAGAATCATCGAGATCGCTCGTTTCGAGCTACCTAATGCGAGAAACACGTTATCTGGTGTTTTCACCACTCCACAGTGCGTTTGATATGCAGAACCGGAGATATTTTGGTTTTCGTCGGGTTTCAAGCTGAGACATGCATTTTCTACGATAAGCTTGGTGTGTCTTTTGTCAGAAGTATGCTGAATCATCTAGATCGCTCTTTTCGAGCTATTTAATGCGAGAAACACGTTATCTGGTGTTTTCACCACTCCAGAGTTGGTTTGATATGCAGAACCGGCGATATTTTGGTTTTCGTCGGGTTTCAAGCTGAGATATGCATTTTCTACGATAATCTTGCTGAAACATCTGTCCGAAGTATGCAGAAACATCGAGAGCGCTCTTTTCGAGCTATTTAATGGGAGAAACTCGTTTTCTGGGGTTTTCACCACTCCACAGTTCGTTGGATATGCAGAACCGGAGATATCTTGGTTTTCGTGGGGTTTCTAGCTGAGATATGCATTTCCTGCGATATTCTTGTTGAGACTTCTGTCCGAAGTATGCTGAATCATCTACATCGCTTTTTTCGAGCTATTTAATGCGAGAAACACGTTATCTGGTGTTTTCACCACTCCACAGTGCGTATGATATGCAGAACCGGCGATATCTTGGTTTTCGTGGGGTTTCAAGCTGAGATATGCATTTTCTGCGATAATCTTGGTGAGACTTCTGTCCGAAGTATGCTGAAACATCGAGATCGCTCGTTTCGAGCTAGTTAATGCGAGAAAAAACTTATCCGCTGTTTTCACCACTCCACAGTGCGTTTGATATGCAGAACCAGCGATATCTTGGCTTTCGTGGGGTTTCAAGCTGAGATATGCATTTTTTACGATAATCTTGGTGAGACTTCTGTCCGAAGTATCCAGAATCATCGAGATCGCTCTTTTCGAGCTATTTAATGCGAGAAACACGTTATCTGGTGTTTTACCACTCCAGAGTTGGTTTGATATGCAGAACCGGCGATATTTTGGTTTTCGTCGGGTTTCAAGCTGAGATATGCATTTTCTACGATAATCTTGCTGAAACATCTGTCCGAAGTATGCAGAAACATCGAGAGCGCTCTTTTCGAGCTATTTAATGGGAGAAACTCGTTTTCTGGGGTTTTCACCACTCCACAGTTCGTTGGATATGCAGAACCGGAGATATCTTGGTTTTCGTGGGGTTTCTAGCTGAGATATGCATTTCCTGCGATATTCTTGTTGAGACTTCTGTCCGAAGTATGCTGAATCATCTAGATCGCTTTTTTCGAGCTATTTAATGCGAGAAACACGTTATCTGGTGTTTTCACCACTCCACAGTGCGTATGATATGCAGAACCGGCGATATCTTGGTTTTCGTGGGGTTTCAAGCTGAGATATGCATTTTCTGCGATAATCTTGGTGAGACTTCTGTCCGAAGTATGCTGAAACATCGAGATCGCTCGTTTCGAGCTAGTTAATGCGAGAAAAAACTTATCCGCTGTTTTCACCACTCCACAGTGCGTTTGATATGCAGAACCAGCGATATCTTGGCTTTCGTGGGGTTTCAAGCTGAGATATGCATTTTTTACGATAATCTTGGTGAGACTTCTGTCCGAAGTATGGAGAATCATCGAGATCGCTCTATTCGAGCTATTTAATGCGAGAAACACGTTTTCTGGGGGTTTAACCACTCCCTAGTGCGTTTGATATGCAGAACACCGCGATATCTTGGTTTTCGTGGGGTTTCAAGCTGAGATATGCATTTTTTACGATAATTTTGGTGAGTCTTCTGTCCGAAGTATCCAGAATCATCGAGATCGCTCGTTTCGAGCTATTTAATGCGAGAAACACGTTATCTGGTGTTTTCACCACTCCACAGTGCGTTTGATATGCAGAACCGGCGATATCTTGGTTTTCGTGGGGTTTCAAGCTGAGATATGCATTTTCTGCGATAATCTTGGTGAGACTTCTGTCCGAAGTATGCTGAATCATCGAGATCGCTCTTTTCGACCTAGTTAGTGCGAGAAACACGTTATCTGGTGTTTTCACCACTCCACAGTGCGTTTGATATGCAGAACAGTAGACACCTTGGTTTTCGTGGGGTTTCAAGCTGAGATATGCATTTTCTGCGATAATCTTGTTGAGACTTCTGTCCGAAGTATGCAGAATCATCGAGATCGCTCGTTTCGAGCTACCTAATGCGAGCAACACGTTATCTGGTGTTTTCACCACTCCACAGTGCGTTGGATATGCAGAACCGGAGATATTTTGGTTTTCGTCGGGTTTCAATCTGAGATATGCTTTTTCTACGATAAGCTTGGTGTGTCTTTTGTCAGAAGTATGCAGAATCATCTAGATCGCTCTTTTCGAGCTATTTAATGCGAGAAACACGTTATCTGGTGTTTTCACCACTCCAGAGCTGGTTTGATATGCAGAACCGGCGATATTTTGGTTTTCGTCGGGTTTCAAGCTGAGATATGCATTTTCTACGACAATCTTGCTGAAACATCTGTCCGAAGTATGCAGAAACATCGAGAGCGCTCTTTTCGAGCTATATAATGCGAGAAACTCGTTTTCTGCGGTTTTCACCACTCCACAGTTCGTTGGATATGCAGAACCGGAGATATCTTGGTTTTCGTGGGGTTTCTAGCTGAGATATGCATTTCCTGCGATAATCTTGTTGAGACTTCTGTCCGAAGTATGCTGAATCATCTAGATCGCTTTTTTCGAGCTATTTAATGCGAGAAACACGTTATCTGGAGTTTTCACCACTCCACAGTGCGTTTGACATGCAGAACCAGCGATATCTTGGTTTTCGTGGGGTTTCAAGCTGAGATATGAATTTTCTGCGATAATAATGGTGAGACTTCAGTCAGAAGTATGCAGAATCATCTAGATCGCTCTTTTCGAGCTGCTTAATGCACGAAACACGTTTTCTGGTGTTTTCACCACTCCACAGTACGTTTGACATGCAGAACCGGAGATGTCTTGGTTTCGGTCGGGTTTCAAGCTGAGATATGCATTTTCTACGATAATCCTGGTGAGACTTCTGTCAGAAGTATGCAGAACCTTCGAGAACGCTCTTTTCGAGCTACTTAATGCGCGAAACACGTTTTCTGGTGTTTTGACCACTCCCATGGACGTTTGATGTGCAGAACCGGAGATATCTTGGTTTTCGTGGGGTTTCAAGCTGAGATATGCATTTTCTACGATAATCCTGGTGAGACTTCTGTCAGAATTATGCAGAATCTTCGAGAACGCTCTTTTCGAGCTTCTTAATGCGCGAAACACGTTTTCTGGTGTTTTCACCACTCCACGGTACGTTTGATGTGCAGAACCGGAGATATATCGGTTTTCGTCGGGTTTCAAGCTGAGATATGCATTTTCTACGATAATCTTGGTGAAACATCTGTCCGAAGTATGCAGAAACATCGAGAGCGCTCTTTTCGAGCTATTTAATGCGAGACACACCTTTTCTGGGGTTGTCACCACTCCACAGTTCGTTGGATATGCAGAACAGTAGATATCTTGGTTTTCGTGGGGTTTCAAGCAGAGATATGCATTTTCTGCGATAATATTGGTGAGACTTCAGTCAGAAGCATGCAGAATCATCTAGATCGCTCTTTTCGAGCTACTTAAAGCAGGAAACACGTTTTCTGGTGTTTTCACCACTCCACAGTACGTTTGACATGCAGAACCGAAGATATCTTGGTTTCGGTCGGGTTTCAAGCTGAGATATGCATTTTCTACGATAATCTTGGTGAAACATCTGTCCGAAGTGTGCAGAAACATCGAGAGCGCTCTTTTCGAGCTATTTAATGCGAGAAACACGTTTTCTGGGGTTGTCACCACTCCACAGTTCGTTGGATATGCAGAACAGTAGATATCTTGGTTTTCGTGGGGTTTCAAGCTGAGATATGCATTTTCTACGATAATCCTGGTGAGACTTCTGTCAGAATTATGCAGAATCTTCGAGAACGCTCTTTTCGAGCTACTTAATGCGCGAAACACGTTTTCTGGTGTTTTCACCACTCCACGGTACGTTCGATGTGCAGAACCGGAGATATATCGGTTTTCGTGGGGTTTCAAGATGAGATATGCATTTTCTGCGATAATATTGGTGAGACTTCAGTCAGAAGCATGCAGAATCATCTAGATCGCTCTTTTCGAGCTACTTAAAGCAGGAAACACGTTTTCTGGTGTTTTCACCACTCCACAGTACGTTTGACATGCAGAACCGAAGATATCTTGGTTTCGGTCGGGTTTCAAGCTGAGATATGCATTTTCTACGATAATCTTGGTGAAACATCTGTCCGAAGTGTGCAGAAACATCGAGAGCGCTCTTTTCGAGCTATTTAATGCGAGAAACACGTTTTCTGGGGTTGTCACCACTCCACAGTTCGTTGGATATGCAGAACAGTAGATATCTTGGTTTTCGTGGGGTTTCAAGCTGAGATATGCATTTTCTACGATAATCCTGGTGAGACTTCTGTCAGAATTATGCAGAATCTTCGAGAACGCTCTTTTCGAGCTACTTAATGCGCGAAACACGTTTTCTGGTGTTTTCACCACTCCACGGTACGTTCGATGTGCAGAACCGGAGATATATCGGTTTTCGTGGGGTTTCAAGATGAGATATGCATTTTCTGCGATAATATTGGTGAGACTTCAGTCAGAGGTATGCAGAATCATCTAGATCGCTCGTTTCGAGCTACTTAATGCAAGAAACACGTTATCTGGTGTTTTCACCACTCCACGTTACGTTTGACATGCAGAACCGGAGATATTTTGATTTTCGTCGGGTTTCAAGCTGAGATATGCATTTTCTACGATAAGCTTGGTAAAACATCTGTCCGAAGTATGCAGAAACATCGAGAGCGCTCTTTTCGAGCTATTTAATGCGAGAAACACGTTTTCTGGGGTTGTCACCACTCCACAGTTCGTTGGATATGCAGAACAGTAGATATCTTGTTTTTCGTGGGGTTTCAAGCAGAGATATGCATTTGCTGCGATGGTCTTGGTGAGACTTCAGTCAGAAGTATGCAGAATCATCTAGATCGCTCTTTTCGAGCTACTTAATTCAACGAAACACGTTTTCAGGTGTTTTCACCACTCCACAGTACGTTTGACATGCAGAACCGGAGATATCTTGGTTTCGGTCGGGTTTCAAGCTGAGATATGCATTTTCTACGATAATCCTGGTGAGACTTCTGTCAGAATTATGCAGAATCTTCGAGAATGCTCCTTTCGAGCCACTTAATGCGCGAAACACGTTTTCTGGTGTTTTCACCACTCCACGGTACGTTTGATGTGCAGAACCGGAGATATCTTGGTTTTCGTGGGGTTTCAAGCTGAGATATGCATTTTCTACGATAATCCTGGTGAGACTTCTGTCAGAATTATGCAGAATCTTCGAGAACGCTCTTTTCGAGCTACTTAACGCGCGAAACACGTTTTCTGGTGTTTTCACCACTCCACGGTACGTTTGATGTGCAGAACCGGAGATATATCGGTTTTCGTCGGATTTCAAGCTGAGATATGCATTTTCTACGATAATCTTGGTGAAACATCTGTCCGAAGTATGCAGAAACATCGAGAGCGCTCTTTTCGAGCTATTTAATGCGAGACACACCTTTTCTGGGGTTGTCACCACTCCACAGTTCGTTGGATATGCAGAACAGTAGATATCTTGGTTTTCGTGGGGTTTCAAGCAGAGATATGCATTTTCTGCAATAATATTGGTGAGACTTCAGTCAGAAGCATGCAGAATCATCTAGATCGCTCTTTTCGAGCTACTTAATGCGCGAAACACGTTTTCTGGTGTTTTCACCACTCCACGGTACGTTTGATGTGCAGAACCGGAGATATATCGGTTTTCGTGGGGTTTCAAGATGAGATATGCATTTTCTGCGATAATATTGGTGAGACTTCAGTCAGAAGTATGCAGAATCATCTAGATCGCTCGTTTCGAGCTACTTAATGCGAGAAACACGTTATCTGGTGTTTTCACCACTCCACGGTACGTTTGACATGCAGAACCGGAGATATCTTGGTTTCGGTCGGGTTTCAAGCTGAGATATGCATTTTCTACGATAATCCTGGTGAGACTTCTGTCAGAAGTATGCAGAATCTTCGAGAACGTTCTTTTCGAGCTACTTAATGCGCGAAACACGTTTTCTGGTGTTTTGACCACACCACGGTACGTTTGATGTGCAGAACCGGAGATATCTTGGTTTTCGTGGGGTTTCAAGCTGAGATATGCATTTTCTACGATAATCCTGGTGAGACTTCTGTCAGAATTATGCAGAATCTTCGAGAACGCTCTTTTCGAGCTACCGAATGCGCGAAACACGTTTTCTGGCGTTTTCACCACTCCACGGTACGTTTGACATGCAGAACCGGAGATATCTTGGTTTCGGTCGGGTTTCAAGCTGAGATATGCATTTTCTACGATAATCCTGGTGAGACTTCTGTCAGAAGTATGCAGAATCTTCGAGAACGTTCTTTTCGAGCTACTTAATGCGCGAAACACGTTTTCTGGTGTTTTGACCACACCACGGTACGTTTGATCTGCAGAACCGGAGATATCTTGGTTTACGTGGGGTTTCAAGCTGAGATATGCATTTTCTGCGATAATATTGGTGTGACTTCAGTCAGAAGTATGCAGAAGCATCTAGATCGCTCGTTTCGAGCTACTTAATGCGAGAAACACGTTATCTGGTGTTTTCACCACTCCACGGTACGTTTGACATGCAGAACCGGAGATATCTTGGTTTCGGTCGGGTTTCAAGCTGAGATATGCATTTTCTACGATAATCCTGGTGAAACATCTGTCCGAAGTATGCAGAAACATCGAGAGCGCTCTTTTCGAGCTATTTAATGCGAGACACACCGTTTCTGGGGTTGTCACCACTCCACAGTTCGTTGGATATGCAGAACAGTAGATATCTTGGTTTTCGTGGGGTTTCAAACAGAGATATGCATTTTCTGCGATAATATTGGTGAGACTTCAGTCAGAAGCATGCTGAATCATCTAGATCGCTCTTTTCGAGCTACTTAAAGCAGGAAACACGTTTTCTGGTGTTTTCACCACTCCACAGTATGTTTGACATGCAGAACCGGAGATATCTTGGTTTCGGTCGGGTTTCAAGCTGAGATATGCATTTTCTACGATAATCCTGGTGAGACTTCTGTCAGAAGTATGCAGAATCTTCGAGAACGCTCCTTTCGAGCTACTTAATGCGCGAAACACGTTTTCTGGTGTTTTGACCACTCCACGGGACGTTTGATGTGCAGAACCGGAGATATCCTGGTTTTCGTGGGGTTTCAAGCTGAGATATGCATTTTCTACGATAATCCTGGTGAGACTTCTGTCAGAATTATGCAGAATCTTCGAGAACGCTCTTTTCGAGCTACTTAATGCGCGAAACACGTTTTCTGGTGTTTTGACCACACCACGGTACGTTTGATGTGCAGAACCGGAGATATCTTGGTTTTCGTGGGGTTTCAAGCTGAGATATGCATTTTCTACGATAATCCTGGTGAGACTTCTGTCAGAATTATGCAGAATCTTCGAGAACGCTCTTTTCGAGCTACCTAATGCGCGAAACACGTTTTCTGGCGTTTTCACCACTCCACGGTACGTTTGACATGCAGAACCGGAGATATCTTGGTTTCGGTCGGGTTTCAAGCTGAGATATGCATTTTCTACGATAATCCTGGTGAGACTTCTGTCAGAAGTATGCAGAATCTTCGAGAACGTTCTTTTCGAGCTACTTAATGCGCGAAACACGTTTTCTGGTGTTTTGACCACACCACGGTACGTTTGATGTGCAGAACCGGAGATATCTTGGTTTTCGTGGGGTTTCAAGCTGAGATATGCAT
>CATORF010000109.1:0-28623 GCA_951804975.1 Anthophora plumipes
TCTCACCAAGATTATCGTAAAAAAATTCATATCTCAGCTTGAAACCCCACGAAAACCAAGATTTCGCTGGTTCTGCATATCAAACGCACTGAGGAGTGCTGAACACACCACATAACGTGTTTGTCGCATTAAATAGATCGAAAAGTGCGATATCGATGATACTGCATACTTCGGACAGAAGTCTCACCAAGATTATCGTAAAAAATGCATATCTCAGCTTGAAACCCCACGAAAACCCAGATATCGCTGGTTCTGCATATCAAACGCACTGTGGAGTGCTGAAAACACCGGATAACGTGTTTGTCGCATTAAATAGCTCGAAAAGTGCGATCTCGATGATTCTGCATACTTCGGACAGAAGTCTCACCATGATTATCGTAAAAAATGCATATCTCAGCTTCAAACCCAACGAAAACCAAGATTTCGCTGGTTCTGCATATCAAACGCACTGTGGAGTGGTGATAACACCAGATAACGTGTTTCTCGCATTAAATAGGTCGAAAAGAGCGATCTCGATGTTTCTGCATACTTCGGACAGAGGTCTCACCAAGATTATCGCAGAAAATGCATATCTCTGCTAGAAACCCCACGAAAACCAAGATATCTCCTGTTCTGCATATCCAACGAACTGTGGAGTGGTGAAAACCCCAGAAAACGTGTTTGTCGCATTAAATAGCTCGAAAAGTACGATCTCGATGACTCTGCATACTTCGGACAGAAGTCTCACCAAGATTATCGCAGAAAATGCATATCTGAGCTTGAAACCCCACGAAAACCAAGATATCGTCGGTTCTGCAAATCATACGCACTGTGGAGTGGTGAAAATACCAGATAACGTGTTTCTCGCATTAAATAGCTCGAAACGAGCGATCTCGATGGTTAAGCATACTTCGGACAGAAGTCTCACCAAGATTATCGCAGAAAATGCATATCTCTGCTAGAAACCCCACGAAAACCAAGATATCTCCTGTTCTGCATATCCAACGAACTGTGGAGTGGTGAAAACCCCAGAAAACGTGTTTGTCGCATTAAATAGCTCGAAAAGTACGATCTCGATGACTCTGCATACTTCGGACAGAAGTCTCACCAAGATTATCGCAGAAAATGCATATCTGAGCTTGAAACCCCACGAAAACCAAGATATCGTCGGTTCTGCATATCAAACGCACTGCGGAGTGGTGAAAACACCAGATAACTTGTTTCTCGCATTAAATAGCTCGAAAAGAGCGATCTCGATGATTAAGCATACTTCGGACAGAAGTCTCACCTAGATTATCGCAGAAATTGCATATCTCAGCTTGAATCCCCACGAAAACCAAGATATCGCTGGTTCTGCATATCAAACGCACTGTGGAGTGCTGAAAACACCAGATAACGTGTTCCTAGCATTAAATAGCTCGAAAAGAGCGCTCTTGATGTTTCTGCATACTTCGGACAGACGTTTCACCAAGATTATCGCAGAAAATGCATATCTGAGCTTGAAACCCCACGAAAACCAAGATATCGTCGGTTCTGCATATCAAACGCACTGCGGAGTGGTGAAAACACCAGATAACTTGTTTCTCGCATTAAATAGCTCGAAAAGAGCGATCTCGATGTCTCTGCATACTTCGGACAGAAGTCTCACCAATATTATCGCAGAAAATGCATATCTGAGCTTGAAACCCCACGAAAACCAAGATATCGTCGGTTCTGCATATCATACGCACTGTGGAGTGGTGAAAACACCAGATAACGTGTTTCTCGCATTAAATATCTCGAATAGAGCGATCTCGATGATTAAGCATACTTCGGACAGAAGTCTCACCAAGATTATCGTAAAAAAATTCATATCTCAGCTTGAAACCCCACGAAAACCAAGATTTCGCTGGTTCTGCATATCAAACGCACTGAGGAGTGCTGAACACACCACATAACGTGTTTGTCGCATTAAATAGATCGAAAAGTGCGATCTCGATGATTCTGCATACTTCGGACAGAAGTCTCACCAAGATTATCGTAAAAAATGCATATCTCAGCTTGAAACCCCACGAAAACCCAGATATCGCTGGTTCTGCATATCAAACGCACTGTGGAGTGCTGAAAACACCGGATAACGTGTTTGTCGCATTAAATAGCTCGAAAAGTGCGATCTCGATGATTCTGCATACTTCGGACAGAAGTCTCACCATGATTATCGTAAAAAATGCATATCTCAGCTTCAAACCCAACGAAAACCAAGATTTCGCTGGTTCTGCATATCAAACGCACTGTGGAGTGGTGATAACACCAGATAACGTGTTTCTCGCATTAAATAGGTCGAAAAGAGCGATCTCGATGTTTCTGCATACTTCGGACAGAGGTCTCACCAAGATTATCGCAGAAAATGCATATCTCTGCTAGAAACCCCACGAAAACCAAGATATCTCCTGTTCTGCATATCCAACGAACTGTGGAGTGGTGAAAACCCCAGAAAACGTGTTTGTCGCATTAAATAGCTCGAAAAGTACGATCTCGATGACTCTGCATACTTCGGACAGAAGTCTCACCAAGATTATCGCAGAAAATGCATATCTGAGCTTGAAACCCCACGAAAACCAAGATATCGTCGGTTCTGCAAATCATACGCACTGTGGAGTGGTGAAAACACCAGATAACGTGTTTCTCGCATTAAATATCTCGAATAGAGCGATCTCGATGATTAAGCATACTTCGGACAGAAGTCTGACCAAGATTATCGTAAAAAATGCATATCTCAGCTTGAAACCCCACGAAAACCAAGATTTCGCTGGTTCTGCATATCAAACGCACTGTGGAGTGGTGAAAACCCCAGAAAACGTGTTTCTCGCATTAAATAGCTTGAAAAGAGCGATCTCGATGATTCTACATACTTCGGACAGAAGTCTCACCAAGATTATCGTAAGAAATGCATATCTCAGCTTGAAACCCCACGAAAACCCAGATATCGCTGGTTCTGCATATCAAACGCACTGTGGAGTGCTGAAAACACCAGATAACGTGTTTGTCGCATTAAATAGCTCGAAAACTGCGATCTCGATGATTCTGCATACTTCGGACAGAAGTCTCACCAAGATTATCGCAGAAAATGCATATCTCTGCTAGAAACCCCACGAAAACCAAGATATCTCCTGTTCTGCATATCCAACGAACTGTGGAGTGGTGAAAACCCCAGAAAACGTTTTTCTCGCATAGAATAGCTCCAAAAGTACGATCTCGATGACTCTGCATACATCGGACAGAAGTCTCACCAAGATTATCGCAGAAAATGCATATCTGAGCTTGAAACCCCACGAAAACCAAGATATCGCTGGTTCTGCATATCAAACGCACTGTGGAGTGGTGAAAACCCGAGAAAACGTGTTTCTCGCATTGAATAGCTCGAAAAGTACGATCTCGATGACTCTGCATACTTCGGACAGAAGTCTCACCAAGATTATCGCAGAAAATGCATATCTGAGCTTGAAACCCCACGAAAACCAAGATATCGTCGGTTCTGCATATCATACGCACTGTGGAGTAGTGAAAACACCAGATAACGTGTTTCTCGCATTAAATATCTCGAATTGAGCGATCTCGATGATTAAGCATACTTCAGACAGAAGTCTCACCAAGATTATCGTAAAAAATGCATATCTCAGCTTGAAACCCCACGAAAACCAAGATTTCGCTGGTTCTGCATATCAAACGCACTGTGGAGTGCTGAAAACACCAGATAACGTGTTTGTCGCATTAAATAGCTCGAAAAGTGCGGTCTCGATGATTCTGCATACTTCGGACAGAGGTCTCACCAAGATTATCGCAGAAAATTCATATCTCTGCTAGAAACCCCACGAAAACCAAGATATCTCCTGTTCTGCATATCCAACGAACTGTGGAGTGGTGAAAACCCCAGAAAACGTGTTTGTCGCATTAAATAGCTCGAAAAGTACGATCTCGATGACTCTGCATACTTCGGACAGAAGTCTCACCAAGATTATCGTAAGAAATGCATATCTCAGCTTGAAACCCCACGAAAACCCAGATATCGCTGGTTCTGCATATCAAACGCACTGTGGAGTGCTGAAAACACCAGATAACGTGTTTGTCGCATTAAATAGCTCGAAAACTGCGATCTCGATGATTCTGCATACTTCGGACAGAAGTCTCACCAAGATTATCGCAGAAAATGCATATCTCTGCTAGAAACCCCACGAAAACCAAGATATCTCCTGTTCTGCATATCCAACGAACTGTGGAGTGGTGAAAACCCCAGAAAACGTGTTTGTCGCATTAAATAGCTCGAAAAGTACGATCTCGATGACTCTGCATACTTCGGACAGAAGTCTCACCAAGATTATCGCAGAAAATGCATATCTGAGCCTGAAACCCCACGAAAACCAAGATATCGTCGGTTCTGCATATCAAACGCACTGCGGAGTGGTGAAAACACCAGATAACTTGTTTCTCGCATTAAATAGCTCGAAAAGAGCGATCTCGATGTCTCTGCATACTTCGGACAGAAGTCTCACCAATATTATCGCAGAATTTGCATATCTGAGCTTGAAACCCCACGAAAACCAAGATATCGTCGGTTCTGCATATCATACGCACTGTGGAGTGGTGAAAACACCAGATAACGTGTTTCTCGCATTAAATATCTCGAATAGAGCGATCTCGATGATTAAGCATACTTCGGACAGAAGTCTCACCAAGATTATCGTAAAAAAATTCATATCTCAGCTTGAAACCCCACGAAAACCAAGATTTCGCTGGTTCTGCATATCAAACGCACTGAGGAGTGCTGAACACACCTCATAACGTGTTTGTCGCATTAAATAGATCGAAAAGTGCGATCTCGGTGATTCTGCATACTTCGGACAGAAGTCTCACCAAGATTATCGTAAAAAATGCATATCTCAGCTTCAAACCCAACGAAAACCAAGATTTCGCTGGTTCTGCATATCAAACGCACTGTGGAGTGGTGATAACACCAGATAACGTGTTTCTCGCATTAAATAGGTCGAAAAGAGCGATCTCGATGTTTCTGCATACTTCGGACAGAGGTCTCACCAAGATTATCGCAGAAAATGCATATCTCTGCTAGAAACCCCACGAAAACCAAGATATCTCCTGTTCTGCATATCCAACGAACTGTGGAGTGGTGAAAACCCCAGAAAACGTGTTTGTCGCATTAAATAGCTCGAAAAGTACGATCTCGATGACTCTGCATACTTCGGACAGAAGTCTCACCAAAATTATCGCAGAAAATGCATATCTGAGCTTGAAACCCCACGAAAACCAAGATATCGTCGGTTCTGCAAATCATACGCACTGTGGAGTGGTGAAAACACCAGATAACGTGTTTCTCGCATTAAATATCTCGAATAGAGCGATCTCGATGATTAAGCATACTTCGGACAGAAGTCTCACCAAGATTATCGTAAAAAATGCATATCTCAGCTTGAAACCCCACGAAAACCAAGATTTCGCTGGTTCTGCATATCAAACGCACTGTGGAGTGGTGAAAACCCCAGAAAACGTGTTTCTCGCATTAAATAGCTTGAAAAGAGCGATCTCGATGATTCTACATACTTCGGACAGAAGTCTCACCAAGATTATCGTAAGAAATGCATATCTCAGCTTGAAACCCCACGAAAACCCAGATATCGCTGGTTCTGCATATCAAACGCACTGTGGAGTGCTGAAAACACCAGATAACGTGTTTGTCGCATTAAATAGCTCGTAAAGTGCGATCTCGATGATTCTGCATACTTCGGACAGAAGTCTCACCAAGATTATCGCAGAAAATGCATATCTCTGCTAGAAACCCCACGAAAACCAAGATATCTCCTGTTCTGCATATCTAACGAACTGTGGAGTGGTGAAAACCCCAGAAAACGTGTTTCTCGCATGAAATAGCTTGAAAAGAGCGATCTCGATGATTCTACATACTTCGGACAGAAGTCTCACCAAGATTATCGTAAGAAATGCATATCTCAGCTTGAAACCCCACGAAAACCCAGATATCGCTGGTTCTGCATATCAAACGCACTGTGGAGTGCTGAAAACACCAGATAACGTGTTTGTCGCATTAAATAGCTCGAAAAGTGCGATCTCGATGATTCTGCATACTTCGGACAGAAGTCTCACCAAGATTATCGTAAAAAATGCATATCTCAGCTTGAAACCCCACGAAAACCCAGATATCGCTGGTTCTGCATATCAAACGCACTGTGGAGTGCTGAAAACACCGGATAACGTGTTTGTCGCATTAAATAGCTCGAAAAGTGCGATCTTGATGATTCTGCATACTTCGGACAGAAGTCTCACCATGATTATCGTAAAAAATGCATATCTCAGCTTGAAACCCAACGAAAACCAAGATTTCGCTGGTTCTGCATATCAAACGCACTGTGGAGTGGTGATAACACCAGATAACGTGTTTCTCGCATTAAATAGGTCGAAAAGAGCGATCTCGATGTTTCTGCATACTTCGGACAGAGGTCTCACCAAAATTATCTCAGAAAATGCATATCTCTGCTAGAAACCCCACGAAAACCAAGATATCTCCTGTTCTGCATATCCAACGAACTGTGGAGTGGTGAAAACCCCAGAAAACGTGTTTGTCGCATTAAATAGCTCGAAAAGTACGATCTCGATGACTCTGCATACTTCGGACAGAAGTCTCACCAAGATTATCGCAGAAAATGCATATCTGAGCTTGAAACCCCACGAAAACCAAGATATCGTCGGTTCTGCATATCATACGCACTGTGGAGCGGTGAAAACACCAGATAACATGTTTCTCGCATTAAATAGCTCGAAAAGTACGATCTCGATGACTTTGCATACTTCGGACTGAAGTCTCACCAAGATTATCGTAAAAAATGCATATCTCAGCTTGAAACCCCACGAAAACCAAGGTTTCGCTGGTTCTGCATATCAAACGCACTGTGGAATGGTGAAAACACCAGATAACTTGTTTCTTGCATTAAATAGCTCGAAAAGACCGATCTCGATGACTCTGCATACTTCGGACAGAAGTCTCACCAAGATTATCGCAGAAAATGCATATCTCAGCTTGAAACCCCACGAAAACCAAGATATCGTCGGTTCTGCATATCATACGCACTGTGGAGTGGTGAAAACACCAGATAACGTGTTTCTCGCATTAAATAGCTCGAATAGAGCGGTCTGGATGATTAAGCATACTTCGGACAGAAGTCTCACCAAGATTATCGTAAAAAATGCATATCTCAGCTTGAAACCCCACGAAAACCAAGGTTTCGCTGGTTCTGTATATCAAACGCACTGTGGAGTGCTGAAAACACCAGATAACGTGTTTCTCGCATTAAATAGGTCGAAAAGAGCGATCTCGATGTTTCTGCATACTTCGGACAGAGGTCTCACCAAGATTATCGCAGAAAATGCATATCTCTGCTAGAAACCCCACGAAAACCAAGATATCTCCTGTTCTGCATATCCAACGAACTGTGGAGTGGTGAAAACCCCAGAAAACGTGTTTGTCGCATTAAATAGCTCGAAAAGTACGATCTCGATGACTCTGCATACTTCGGACAGAAGTCTCACCAAAATTATCGCACAAAATGCATATCTGAGCTTGAAACCCCACGGAAACCAAGATATCGTCGGTTCTGCAAATCATACGCACTGTGGAGTGGTGAAAACACCAGATAACGTGTTTCTCGCATTAAATATCTCGAATAGAGCGATCTCGATGATTAAGCATACTTCGGACAGAAGTCTCACCAAGATTATCGTAAAAAATGCATATCTCAGCTTGAAACCCCACGAAAACCAAGATTTCGCTGGTTCTGCATATCAAACGCACTGTGGAGTGGTGAAAACCCCAGAAAACGTGTTTCTCGCATTAAATAGCTTGAAAAGAGCGATCTCGATGATTCTACATACTTCGGACAGAAGTCTCACCAAGATTATCGTAAGAAATGCATATCTCAGCTTGAAACCCCACGAAAACCCAGATATCGCTGGTTCTGCATATCAAACGCACTGTGGAGTGCTGAAAACACCAGATAACGTGTTTGTCGCATTAAATAGCTCGAAAAGTGCGATCTCGATGATTCTGCATACTTCGGACAGAAGTCTCACCAAGATTATCGCAGAAAATGCATATCTCTGCTAGAAACCCCACGAAAACCAAGATATCTCCTGTTCTGCATATCCAACGAACTGTGGAGTGGTGAAAACCCCAGAAAACGTGTTTCTCGCATTAAATAGCTTGAAAAGAGCGATCTCGATGATTCTACATACTTCGGACAGAAGTCTCACCAAGATTATCGTAAGAAATGCATATCTCAGCTTGAAACCCCACGAAAACCCAGATATCGCTGGTTCTGCATATCAAACGCACTGTGGAGTGCTGAAAACACCAGATAACGTGTTTGTCGCATTAAATAGCTCGAAAAGTGCGATCTCGATGATTCTGCATACTTCGGACAGAAGTCTCACCAAGATTATCGTAAAAAATGCATATCTCAGCTTGAAACCCCACGAAAACCCAGATATCGCTGGTTCTGCATATCAAACGCACTGTGGAGTGCTGAAAACACCGGATAACGTGTTTGTCGCATTAAATAGCTCGAAAAGTGCGATCTCGATGATTCTGCATACTTCGGACAGAAGTCTCACCATGATTATCGTAAAAAATGCATATCTCAGCTTGAAACCCAACGAAAACCAAGATTTCGCTGGTTCTGCATATCAAACGCACTGTGGAGTGGTGATAACACCAGATAACGTGTTTCTCGCATTAAATAGGTCGAAAAGAGCGATCTCGATGTTTCTGCATACTTCGGACAGAGGTCTCACCAAAATTATCTCAGAAAATGCATATCTCTGCTAGAAACCCCACGAAAACCAAGATATCTCCTGTTCTGCATATCCAACGAACTGTGGAGTGGTGAAAACCCCAGAAAACGTGTTTGTCGCATTAAATAGCTCGAAAAGTACGATCTCGATGACTCTGCATACTTCGGACAGAAGTCTCACCAAGATTATCGCAGAAAATGCATATCTGAGCTTGAAACCCCACGAAAACCAAGATATCGTCGGTTCTGCATATCATACGCACTGTGGAGCGGTGAAAACACCAGATAACATGTTTCTCGCATTAAATAGCTCGAAAAGTACGATCTCGATGACTTTGCATACTTCGGACTGAAGTCTCACCAAGATTATCGTAAAAAATGCATATCTCAGCTTGAAACCCCACGAAAACCAAGGTTTCGCTGGTTCTGCATATCAAACGCACTGTGGAATGGTGAAAACACCAGATAACTTGTTTCTTGCATTAAATAGCTCGAAAAGACCGATCTCGATGACTCTGCATACTTCGGACAGAAGTCTCACCAAGATTATCGCAGAAAATGCATATCTCAGCTTGAAACCCCACGAAAACCAAGATATCGTCGGTTCTGCATATCATACGCACTGTGGAGTGGTGAAAACACCAGATAACGTGTTTCTCGCATTAAATAGCTCGAATAGAGCGATCTGGATGATTAAGCATACTTCGGACAGAAGTCTCACCAAGATTATCGTAAAAAATGCATATCTCAGCTTGAAACCCCACGAAAACCAAGGTTTCGCTGGTTCTGTATATCAAACGCACTGTGGAGTGCTGAAAACACCAGATAACGTGTTTCTCGCATTAAATAGCTCGAATAGAGCGATCTCGATGATTAAGCATACTTCGGACAGAAGTCTCACCAAGATTATCGCAGAAATTGCATATCTCAGCTTGAAACCCCACGAAAACCAAGATATCGTCGGTTCTGCATATCATTCGCACTGTGGAGTGGTGAAAACTCCAGATAACATGTTTCTCGCATTAAATAGCTCGAAACGAGCGATCTCGATGGTTAAGCATACTTCGGACAGAAGTCTCACCAAGATTATCGCAGAAAATGCATATCTCTGCTAGAAACCCCACGAAAACCAAGATATCTCCTGTTCTGCATATCCAACGAACTGTGGAGTGGTGAAAACCCCAGAAAACGTGTTTGTCGCATTAAATAGCTCGAAAAGTACGATCTCGATGACTCTGCATACTTCGGACAGAAGTCTCACCAAGATTATCGCAGAAAATGCATATCTGAGCTTGAAACCCCACGAAAACCAAGATATCGTCGGTTCTGCATATCAAACGCACTGCGGAGTGGTGAAAACACCAGATAACTTGTTTCTCGCATTAAATAGCTCGAAAAGAGCGATCTCGATGATTAAGCATACTTCGGACAGAAGTCTCACCTAGATTATCGCAGAAATTGCATATCTCAGCTTGAATCCCCACGAAAACCAAGATATCGCTGGTTCTGCATATCAAACGCACTGTGGAGTGCTGAAAACACCAGATAACGTGTTCCTAGCATTAAATAGCTCGAAAAGAGCGCTCTTGATGTTTCTGCATACTTCGGACAGACGTTTCACCAAGATTATCGCAGAAAATGCATATCTGAGCTTGAAACCCCACGAAAACCAAGATATCGTCGGTTCTGCATATCAAACGCACTGCGGAGTGGTGAAAACACCAGATAACTTGTTTCTCGCATTAAATAGCTCGAAAAGAGCGATCTCGATGTCTCTGCATACTTCGGACAGAAGTCTCACCAATATTATCGCAGAAAATGCATATCTGAGCTTGAAACCCCACGAAAACCAAGATATCGTCGGTTCTGCATATCATACGCACTGTGGAGTGGTGAAAACACCAGATAACGTGTTTCTCGCATTAAATATCTCGAATAGAGCGATCTCGATGATTAAGCATACTTCCGACAGAAGTCTCACCAAGATTATCGTAAAAAAATTCATATCTCAGCTTGAAACCCCACGAAAACCAAGATTTCGCTGGTTCTGCATATCAAACGCACTGAGGAGTGCTGAACACACCACATAACGTGTTTGTCGCATTAAATAGATCGAAAAGTGCGATCTCGATGATTCTGCATACTTCGGACAGAAGTCTCACCAAGATTATCGTAAAAAATGCATATCTCAGCTTGAAACCCCACGAAAACCCAGATATCGCTGGTTCTGCATATCAAACGCACTGTGGAGTGCTGAAAACACCGGATAACGTGTTTGTCGCATTAAATAGCTCGAAAAGTGCGATCTCGATGATTCTGCATACTTCGGACAGAAGTCTCACCATGATTATCGTAAAAAATGCATATCTCAGCTTCAAACCCAACGAAAACCAAGATTTCGCTGGTTCTGCATATCAAACGCACTGTGGAGTGGTGATAACACCAGATAACGTGTTTCTCGCATTAAATAGGTCGAAAAGAGCGATCTCGATGTTTCTGCATACTTCGGACAGAGGTCTCACCAAGATTATCGCAGAAAATGCATATCTCTGCTAGAAACCCCACGAAAACCAAGATATCTCCTGTTCTGCATATCCAACGAACTGTGGAGTGGTGAAAACCCCAGAAAACGTGTTTGTCGCATTAAATAGCTCGAAAAGTACGATCTCGATGACTCTGCATACTTCGGACAGAAGTCTCACCAAGATTATCGCAGAAAATGCATATCTGAGCTTGAAACCCCACGAAAACCAAGATATCGTCGGTTCTGCAAATCATACGCACTGTGGAGTGGTGAAAACACCAGATAACGTGTTTCTCGCATTAAATAGCTCGAAACGAGCGATCTCGATGGTTAAGCATACTTCGGACAGAAGTCTCACCAAGATTATAGCAGAAAATGCATATCTCTGCTAGAAACCCCACGAAAACCAAGATATCTCCTGTTCTGCATATCCAACGAACTGTGGAGTGGTGAAAACCCCAGAAAACGTGTTTGTCGCATTAAATAGCTCGAAAAGTACGATCTCAATGACTCTGCATACTTCGGACAGAAGTCTCACCAAGATTATCGCAGAAAATGCATATCTGAGCTTGAAACCCCACGAAAACCAAGATATCGTCGGTTCTGCATATCAAACGCACTGCGGAGTGGTGAAAACACCAGATAACTTGTTTCTCGCATTAAATAGCTCGAAAAGAGCGATCTCGATGTCTCTGCATACTTCGGACAGAAGTCTCACCAATATTATCGCAGAAAATGCATATCTGAGCTTGAAACCCCACGAAAACCAAGATATCGTCGGTTCTGCATATCATACGCACTGTGGAGTGGTGAAAACACCAGATAACGTGTTTCTCGCATTAAATATCTCGAATAGAGCGATCTCGATGATTAAGCATACTTCGGACAGAAGTCTCACCAAGATTATCGTAAAAAAATTCATATCTCAGCTTGAAACCCCACGAAAACCAAGATTTCGCTGGTTCTGCATATCAAACGCACTGAGGAGTGCTGAACACACCACATAACGTGTTTGTAGCATTAAATAGATCGAAAAGTGCGATCTCGATGATTCTGCATACTTCGGACAGAAGTCTCACCAAGATTATCGTAAAAAATGCATATCTCAGCTTGAAACCCCACGAAAACCCAGATATCGCTGGTTCTGCATATCAAACGCACTGTGGAGTGCTGAAAACACCGGATAACGTGTTTGTCGCATTAAATAGCTCGAAAAGTGCGATCTCGATGATTCTGCATACTTCGGACAGAAGTCTCACCATGATTATCGTAAAAAATGCATATCTCAGCTTCAAACCCAACGAAAACCAAGATTTCGCTGGTTCTGCATATCAAACGCACTGTGGAGTGGTGATAACACCAGATAACGTGTTTCTCGCATTAAATAGGTCGAAAAGAGCGATCTCGATGTTTCTGCATACTTCGGACAGAGGTCTCACCAAAATTATCTCAGAAAATGCATATCTCTGCTAGAAACCCCACGAAAACCAAGATATCTCCTGTTCTGCATATCCAACGAACTGTGGAGTGGTGAAAACCCCAGAAAACGTGTTTGTCGCATTAAATAGCTCGAAAAGTACGATCTCGATGACTCTGCATACTTCGGACAGAAGTCTCACCAAGATTATCGCAGAAAATGCATATCTGAGCTTGAAACCCCACGAAAACCAAGATATCGTCGGTTCTGCATATCATACGCACTGTGGAGCGGTGAAAACACCAGATAACATGTTTCTCGCATTAAATAGCTCGAAAAGTACGATCTCGATGACTTTGCATACTTCGGACTGAAGTCTCACCAAGATTATCGTAAAAAATGCATATCTCAGCTTGAAACCCCACGAAAACCAAGGTTTCGCTGGTTCTGCATATCAAACGCACTGTGGAATGGTGAAAACACCAGATAACTTGTTTCTTGCATTAAATAGCTCGAAAAGACCCATCTCGATGACTCTGCATACTTCGGACAGAAGTCTCACCAAGATTATCGCAGAAAATGCATATCTCAGCTTGAAACCCCACGAAAACCAAGATATCGTCGGTTCTGCATATCATACGCACTGTGGAGTGGTGAAAACACCAGATAACGTGTTTCTCGCATTAAATAGCTCGAATAGAGCGATCTGGATGATTAAGCATACTTCGGACAGAAGTCTCACCAAGATTATCGTAAAAAATGCATATCTCAGCTTGAAACCCCACGAAAACCAAGGTTTCGCTGGTTCTGTATATCAAACGCACTGTGGAGTGCTGAAAACTCCAGATAACATGTTTCTCGCATTAAATAGCTCGAAACGAGCGATCTCGATGGTTAAGCATACTTCGGACAGAAGTCTCACCAAGATTATCGCAGAAAATGCATATCTCTGCTAGAAACCCCACGAAAACCAAGATATCTCCTGTTCTGCATATCCAACGAACTGTGGAGTGGTGAAAACCCCAGAAAACGTGTTTGTCGCATTAAATAGCTCGAAAAGTACGATCTCGATGACTCTGCATACTTCGGACAGAAGTCTCACCAAGATTATCGCAGAAAATGCATATCTGAGCTTGAAACCCCACGAAAACCAAGATATCGTCGGTTCTGCATATCAAACGCACTGCGGAGTGGTGAAAACACCAGATAACTTGTTTCTCGCATTAAATAGCTCGAAAAGAGCGATCTCGATGATTAAGCATACTTCGGACAGAAGTCTCACCTAGATTATCGCAGAAATTGCATATCTCAGCTTGAATCCCCACGAAAACCAAGATATCGCTGGTTCTGCATATCAAACGCACTGTGGAGTGCTGAAAACACCAGATAACGTGTTCCTAGCATTAAATAGCTCGAAAAGAGCGCTCTTGATGTTTCTGCATACTTCGGACAGACGTTTCACCAAGATTATCGCAGAAAATGCATATCTGAGCTTGAAACCCCACGAAAACCAAGATATCGTCGGTTCTGCATATCAAACGCACTGCGGAGTGGTGAAAACACCAGATAACTTGTTTCTCGCATTAAATAGCTCGAAAAGAGCGATCTCGATGTCTCTGCATACTTCGGACAGAAGTCTCACCAATATTATCGCAGAAAATGCATATCTGAGCTTGAAACCCCACGAAAACCAAGATATCGTCGGTTCTGCATATCATACGCACTGTGGAGTGGTGAAAACACCAGATAACGTGTTTCTCGCATTAAATATCTCGAATAGAGCGATCTCGATGATTAAGCATACTTCGGACAGAAGTCTCACCAAGATTATCGTAAAAAAATTCATATCTCAGCTTGAAACCCCACGAAAACCAAGATTTCGCTGGTTCTGCATATCAAACGCACTGAGGAGTGCTGAACACACCACATAACGTGTTTGTCGCATTAAATAGATCGAAAAGTGCGATCTCGATGATTCTGCATACTTCGGACAGAAGTCTCACCAAGATTATCGTAAAAAATGCATATCTCAGCTTGAAACACCACGAAAACCCAGATATCGCTGGTTCTGCATATCAAACGCACTGTGGAGTGCTGAAAACACCGGATAACGTGTTTCTCGCATTAAATAGGTCGAAAAGAGCGATCTCGATGATTCTGCATACTTCGGACAGAAGTCTCACCATGATTATCGTAAAAAATGCATATCTCAGCTTCAAACCCAACGAAAACCAAGATTTCGCTGGTTCTGCATATCAAACGCACTGTGGAGTGGTGATAACACCAGATAACGTGTTTCTCGCATTAAATAGGTCGAAAAGAGCGATCTCGATGTTTCTGCATACTTCGGACAGAGGTCTCACCAAGATTATCGCAGAAAATGCATATCTCTGCTAGAAACCCCACGAAAACCAAGATATCTCCTGTTCTGCATATCCAACGAACTGTGGAGTGGTGAAAACCCCAGAAAACGTGTTTGTCGCATTAAATAGCTCGAAAAGTACGATCTCGATGACTCTGCATACTTCGGACAGAAGTCTCACCAAGATTATCGCAGAAAATGCATATCTGAGCTTGAAACCCCACGAAAACCAAGATATCGTCGGTTCTGCAAATCATACGCACTGTGGAGTGGTGAAAATACCAGATAACGTGTTTCTCGCATTAAATAGCTCGAAACGAGCGATCTCGATGGTTAAGCATACTTCGGACAGAAGTCTCACCAAGATTATCGCAGAAAATGCATATCTCTGCTAGAAACCCCACGAAAACCAAGATATCTCCTGTTCTGCATATCCAACGAACTGTGGAGTGGTGAAAACCCCAGAAAACGTGTTTGTCGCATTAAATAGCTCGAAAAGTACGATCTCGATGACTCTGCATACTTCGGACAGAAGTCTCACCAAGATTATCGCAGAAAATGCATATCTGAGCTTGAAACCCCACGAAAACCAAGATATCGTCGGTTCTGCATATCAAACGCACTGCGGAGTGGTGAAAACACCAGATAACTTGTTTCTCGCATTAAATAGCTCGAAAAGAGCGATCTCGATGATTAAGCATACTTCGGACAGAAGTCTCACCTAGATTATCGCAGAAATTGCATATCTCAGCTTGAATCCCCACGAAAACCAAGATATCGCTGGTTCTGCATATCAAACGCACTGTGGAGTGCTGAAAACACCAGATAACGTGTTCCTAGCATTAAATAGCTCGAAAAGAGCGCTCTTGATGTTTCTGCATACTTCGGACAGACGTTTCACCAAGATTATCGCAGAAAATGCATATCTGAGCTTGAAACCCCACGAAAACCAAGATATCGTCGGTTCTGCATATCAAACGCACTGCGGAGTGGTGAAAACACCAGATAACTTGTTTCTCGCATTAAATAGCTCGAAAAGAGCGATCTCGATGTCTCTGCATACTTCGGACAGAAGTCTCACCAATATTATCGCAGAAAATGCATATCTGAGCTTGAAACCCCACGAAAACCAAGATATCGTCGGTTCTGCATATCATACGCACTGTGGAGTGGTGAAAACACCAGATAACGTGTTTCTCGCATTAAATATCTCGAATAGAGCGATCTCGATGATTAAGCATACTTCGTACAGAAGTCTCACCAAGATTATCGTAAAAAAATTCATATCTCAGCTTGAAACCCCACGAAAACCAAGATTTCGCTGGTTCTGCATATCAAACGCACTGAGGAGTGCTGAACACACCACATAACGTGTTTGTCGCATTAAATAGATCGAAAAGTGCGATCTCGATGATTCTGCATACTTCGGACAGAAGTCTCACCAAGATTATCGTAAAAAATGCATATCTCAGCTTGAAACCCCACGAAAACCCAGATATCGCTGGTTCTGCATATCAAACGCACTGTGGAGTGCTGAAAACACCGGATAACGTGTTTGTCGCATTAAATAGCTCGAAAAGTGCGATCTCGATGATTCTGCATACTTCGGACAGAAGTCTCACCATGATTATCGTAAAAAATGCATATCTCAGCTTCAAACCCAACGAAAACCAAGATTTCGCTGGTTCTGCATATCAAACGCACTGTGGAGTGGTGATAACACCAGATAACGTGTTTCTCGCATTAAATAGGTCGAAAAGAGCGATCTCGATGTTTCTGCATACTTCGGACAGAGGTCTCACCAAGATTATCGCAGAAAATGCATATCTCTGCTAGAAACCCCACGAAAACCAAGATATCTCCTGTTCTGCATATCCAACGAACTGTGGAGTGGTGAAAACCCCAGAAAACGTGTTTGTCGCATTAAATAGCTCGAAAAGTACGATCTCGATGACTCTGCATACTTCGGACAGAAGTCTCACCAAGATTATCGCAGAAAATGCATATCTGAGCTTGAAACCCCACGAAAACCAAGATATCGTCGGTTCTGCAAATCATACGCACTGTGGAGTGGTGAAAACACCAGATAACGTGTTTCTCGCATTAAATATCTCGAATAGAGCGATCTCGATGATTAAGCATACTTCGGACAGAAGTCTCACCAAGATTATCGTAAAAAATGCATATCTCAGCTTGAAACCCCACGAAAACCAAGATTTCGCTGGTTCTGCATATCAAACGCACTGTGGAGTGGTGAAAACCCCAGAAAACGTGTTTCTCGCATTAAATAGCTTGAAAAGAGCGATCTCGATGATTCTACATACTTCGGACAGAAGTCTCACCAAGATTATCGTAAGAAATGCATATCTCAGCTTGAAACCCCACGAAAACCCAGATATCGCTGGTTCTGCATATCAAACGCACTGTGGAGTGCTGAAAACACCAGATAACGTGTTTGTCGCATTAAATAGCTCGAAAACTGCGATCTCGATGATTCTGCATACTTCGGACAGAAGTCTCACCAAGATTATCGCAGAAAATGCATATCTCTGCTAGAAACCCCACGAAAACCAAGATATCTCCTGTTCTGCATATCCAACGAACTGTGGAGTGGTGAAAACCCCAGAAAACGTTTTTCTCGCATAGAATAGCTCCAAAAGTACGATCTCGATGACTCTGCATACATCGGACAGAAGTCTCACCAAGATTATCGCAGAAAATGCATATCTGAGCTTGAAACCCCACGAAAACCAAGATATCGCTGGTTCTGCATATCAAACGCACTGTGGAGTGGTGAAAACCCGAGAAAACGTGTTTCTCGCATTGAATAGCTCGAAAAGTACGATCTCGATGACTCTGCATACTTCGGACAGAAGTCTCACCAAGATTATCGCAGAAAATGCATATCTGAGCTTGAAACCCCACGAAAACCAAGATATCGTCGGTTCTGCATATCATACGCACTGTGGAGTAGTGAAAACACCAGATAACGTGTTTCTCGCATTAAATATCTCGAATTGAGCGATCTCGATGATTAAGCATACTTCAGACAGAAGTCTCACCAAGATTATCGTAAAAAATGCATATCTCAGCTTGAAACCCCACGAAAACCAAGATTTCGCTGGTTCTGCATATCAAACGCACTGTGGAGTGCTGAAAACACCAGATAACGTGTTTGTCGCATTAAATAGCTCGAAAAGTGCGGTCTCGATGATTCTGCATACTTCGGACAGAGGTCTCACCAAGATTATCGCAGAAAATTCATATCTCTGCTAGAAACCCCACGAAAACCAAGATATCTCCTGTTCTGCATATCCAACGAACTGTGGAGTGGTGAAAACCCCAGAAAACGTGTTTGTCGCATTAAATAGCTCGAAAAGTACGATCTCGATGACTCTGCATACTTCGGACAGAAGTCTCACCAAGATTATCGCAGAAAATGCATATCTGAGCTTGAAACCCCACGAAAACCAAGATATCGTCGGTTCTGCATATCATACGCACTGTGGAGTGGTGAAAACACCAGATAACGTGTTTCTCGCATTAAATATCTCGAATAGAGCGATCTCGATGATTAAGCATACTTCGGACAGAAGTCTCACCAAGATTATCGTAAAAAATGCATATCTCAGCTTGAAACACCACGAAAACCAAGATTACGCTGGTTCTGCATATAAAACGCACTGTGGAGTGGTGAAAACCCCAGAAAACGTGTTTCTCGCATTAAATAGCTTGAAAAGAGCGATCTCGATGATTCTGCATACTTCGGACAGAAGTCTCACTAAGATTAACGTAAGAAATGCATATCTCAGCTTGAAACCCCACGAAAACCCAGATATCGCTGGTTCTGCATATCAAACGCACTGTGGAGTGCTGAAAACACCAGATAACGTGTTTGTCGCATTAAATAGCTCGAAAACTGCGATCTCGATGATTCTGCATACTTCGGACAGAAGTCTCACCAAGATTATCGCAGAAAATGCATATCTCTGCTAGAAACCCCACGAAAACCAAGATATCTCCTGTTCTGCATATCCAACGAACAGTGGAGTGGTGAAAACCCCAGAAAACGTTTTTCTCGCATAGAATAGCTCCAAAAGTACGATCTCGATGACTCTGCATACATCGGACAGAAGTCTCACCAAGATTATCGCAGAAAATGCATATCTGAGCTTGAAACCCCACGAAAACCAAGATATCGCTGGTTCTGCATATCAAACGCACTGTGGAGTGGTGAAAACCCGAGAAAACGTGTTTCTCGCATTGAATAGCTCGAAAAGTACGATCTCGATGACTCTGCATACTTCGGACAGAAGTCTCACCAAGATTATCGCAGAAAATGCATATCTGAGCTTGAAACCCCACGAAAACCAAGATATCGTCGGTTCTGCATATCATACGCACTGTGGAGTAGTGAAAACACCAGATAACGTGTTTCTCGCATTAAATATCTCGAATTGAGCGATCTCGATGATTAAGCATACTTCAGACAGAAGTCTCACCAAGATTATCGTAAAAAATGCATATCTCAGCTTGAAACCCCACGAAAACCAAGATTTCGCTGGTTCTGCATATCAAACGCACTGTGGAGTGCTGAAAACACCAGATAACGTGTTTGTCGCATTAAATAGCTCGAAAAGTGCGGTCTCGATGATTCTGCATACTTCGGACAGAGGTCTCACCAAGATTATCGCAGAAAATTCATATCTCTGCTAGAAACCCCACGAAAACCAAGATATCTCCTGTTCTGCATATCCAACGAACTGTGGAGTGGTGAAAACCCCAGAAAACGTGTTTGTCGCATTAAATAGCTCGAAAAGTACGATCTCGATGACTCTGCATACTTCGGACAGAAGTCTCACCAAGATTATCGCAGAAAATGCATATCTGAGCTTGAAACCCCACGAAAACCAAGATATCGTCGGTTCTGCATATCATACGCACTGTGGAGTGGTGAAAACACCAGATAACGTGTTTCTCGCATTAAATATCTCGAATAGAGCGATCTCGATGATTAAGCATACTTCGGACAGAAGTCTCACCAAGATTATCGTAAAAAATGCATATCTCAGCTTGAAACACCACGAAAACCAAGATTACGCTGGTTCTGCATATCAAACGCACTGTGGAGTGGTGAAAACCCCAGAAAACGTGTTTCTCGCATTAAATAGCTTGAAAAGAGCGATCTCGATGATTCTGCATACTTCGGACAGAAGTCTCACCAAGATTATCGTAAGAAATGCATATCTCAGCTTGAAACCCCACGAAAACCCAGATATCTCCTGTTCTGCATATCCAACGAACTGTGGAGTGGTGAAAACCCCAGAAAACGTGTTTGTCGCATTAAATAGCTCGAAAAGTACGATCTCGATGACTCTGCATACTTCGGACAGAAGTCTCACCAAGATTATCGCAGAAAATGCATATCTGAGCTTGAAACCCCACGAAAACCAAGATATCGTCGGTTCTGCATATCAAACGCACTGCGGAGTGGTGAAAACACCAGATAACTTGTTTCTCGCATTAAATAGCTCGAAAAGAGCGATCTCGATGATTAAGCATACTTCGGACAGAAGTCTCACCTAGATTATCGCAGAAATTGCATATCTCAGCTTGAATCCCCACGAAAACCAAGATATCGCTGGTTCTGCATATCAAACGCACTGTGGAGTGCTGAAAACACCAGATAACGTGTTCCTAGCATTAAATAGCTCGAAAAGAGCGCTCTTGATGTTTGTGCATACTTCGGACAGACGTTTCACCAAGATTATCGCAGAAAATGCATATCTGAGCTTGAAACCCCACGAAAACCAAGATATCGTCGGTTCTGCATATCAAACGCACTGCGGAGTGGTGAAAACACCAGATAACTTGTTTCTCGCATTAAATAGCTCGAAAAGAGCGATCTCGATGTCTCTGCATACTTCGGACAGAAGTCTCACCAATATTATCGCAGAAAATGCATATCTGAGCTTGAAACCCCACGAAAACCAAGATATCGTCGGTTCTGCATATCATACGCACTGTGGAGTGGTGAAAACACCAGATAACGTGTTTCTCGCATTAAATATCTCGAATAGAGCGATCTCGATGATTAAGCATACTTCGGACAGAAGTCTCACCAAGATTATCGTAAAAAAATTCATATCTCAGCTTGAAACCCCACGAAAACCAAGATTTCGCTGGTTCTGCATATCAAACGCACTGAGGAGTGCTGAACACACCACATAACGTGTTTGTCGCATTAAATAGCTCGAAAAGTGCGATCTCGATGATTCTGCATACTTCGGACAGAAGTCTCACCATGATTATCGTAAAAAATGCATATCTCAGCTTCAAACCCAACGAAAACCAAGATTTCGCTGGTTCTGCATATCAAACGCACTGTGGAGTGGTGATAACACCAGATAACGTGTTTCTCGCATTAAATAGGTCGAAAAGAGCGATCTCGATGTTTTTGCATACTTCGGACAGAGGTCTCACCAAGATTATCGCAGAAAATGCATATCTCTGCTAGAAACCCCACGAAAACCAAGATATCTCCTGTTCTGCATATCCAACGAACTGTGGAGTGGTGAAAACCCCAGAAAACGTGTTTGTCGCATTAAATAGCTCGAAAAGTACGATCTCGATGACTCTGCATACTTCGGACAGAAGTCTCACCAAGATTATCGCAGAAAATGCATATCTGAGCTTGAAACCCCACGAAAACCAAGATATCGTCGGTTCTGCAAATCATACGCACTGTGGAGTGGTGAAAACACCAGATAACGTGTTTCTCGCATTAAATAGCTCGAAACGAGCGATCTCGATGGTTAAGCATACTTCGGACAGAAGTCTCACCAAGATTATCGCAGAAAATGCATATCTCTGCTAGAAACCCCACGAAAACCAAGATATCTCCTGTTCTGCATATCCAACGAACTGTGGAGTGGTGAAAACCCCAGAAAACGTGTTTGTCGCATTAAATAGCTCGAAAAGTACGATCTCGATGACTCTGCATACTTCGGACAGAAGTCTCACCAAGATTATCGCAGAAAATGCATATCTGAGCTTGAAACCCCACGAAAACCAAGATATCGTCGGTTCTGCATATCAAACGCACTGCGGAGTGGTGAAAACACCAGATAACTTGTTTCTCGCATTAAATAGCTCGAAAAGAGCGATCTCGATGATTAAGCATACTTCGGACAGAAGTCTCACCTAGATTATCGCAGAAATTGCATATCTCAGCTTGAATCCCCACGAAAACCAAGATATCGCTGGTTCTGCATATCAAACGCACTGTGGAGTGCTGAAAACACCAGATAACGTGTTCCTAGCATTAAATAGCTCGAAAAGAGCGCTCTTGATGTTTCTGCATACTTCGGACAGACGTTTCACCAAGATTATCGCAGAAAATGCATATCTGAGCTTGAAACCCCACGAAAACCAAGATATCGTCGGTTCTGCATATCAAACGCACTGCGGAGTGGTGAAAACACCAGATAACTTGTTTCTCGCATTAAATAGCTCGAAAAGAGCGATCTCGATGTCTCTGCATACTTCGGACAGAAGTCTCACCAAGATTATCGTAAAAAATGCATATCTCAGCTTGAAACCCCACGAAAACCAAGATTTCGCTGGTTCTGCATATCAAACGCACTGTGGAGTGGTGAAAACCCCAGAAAACGTGTTTCTCGCATTAAATAGCTTGAAAAGAGCGATCTCGATGATTCTACATACTTCGGACAGAAGTCTCACCAAGATTATCGTAAGAAATGCATATCTCAGCTTGAAACCCCACGAAAACCCAGATATCGCTGGTTCTGCATATCAAACGCACTGTGGAGTGCTGAAAACACCAGATAACGTGTTTGTCGCATTAAATAGCTCGAAAAGTGCGATCTCGATGATTCTGCATACTTCGGACAGAAGTCTCACCAAGATTATCGTAAAAAATGCATATCTCAGCTTGAAACCCCACGAAAACCCAGATATCGCTGGTTCTGCATATCAAACGCACTGTGGAGTGCTGAAAACACCGGATAACGTGTTTGTCGCATTAAATAGCTCGAAAAGTGCGATCTCGATGATTCTGCATACTTCGGACAGAAGTCTCACCATGATTATCGTAAAAAATGCATATCTCAGCTTCAAACCCAACGAAAACCAAGATTTCGCTGGTTCTGCATATCAAACGCACTGTGGAGTGGTGATAACACCAGATAACGTGTTTCTCGCATTAAATATCTCGAATAGTGCGAGCTCGATGATTAAGCATACTTCGGACAGAAGTCTCACCAAGATTATCGTAAGAAATGCATATCTCAGCTTGAAACCACACGAAAACCCAGATATCGCTGGTTCTGCATATCAAACGCACTGTGGAGTGCTGAAAACACCAGATAACGTGTTTGTCGCATTAAATAGCTCGAAAAGTGCGATCTCGATGATTCTGCATACTTCGGACAGAAGTCTCACCAAGATTATCGCAGAAAATGCATATCTGAGCTTGAAACCCCACGAAAACCAAGATATCGTCGGTTCTGCATATCATACGCACTGTGGAGTAGTAAAAACACCAGATAACGTGTTTCTCGCATTAAATATCTCGAATTGAGCGATCTCGATGATTAAGCATACTTCAGACAGAAGTCTCACCAAGATTATCGTAAAAAATGCATATCTCAGCTTGAAACCCCACGAAAACCAAGATTTCGCTGGTTCTGCATATCAAAGGCACTGTGGAGTGGTGAAAACCCCAGAAAACGTGTTTCTCGCATTAAATAGCTTGAAAAGAGCGATCTCGATGATTCTGCATACTTCGGACAGAAGTCTCACCAAGATTATCGTAAGAAATGCATATCTCAGCTTGAAACCCCACGAAAACCCAGATATCGCTGGTTCTGCATATCAAACGCAGTGTGGAGTGCTGAAAACACCAGATAACGTGTTTCTCGCATTAAATAGCTCGAAAAGTGCGATCTCGATGATTCTGCATACTTCGGACAGAAGTCTCACCAAGATTATCGCAGAAAATGCATATCTCTGCTAGAAACCCCACGAAAACCAAGATATCTCCTGTTCTGCATATCCAACGAACTGTGGAGTGGTGAAAACCCCAGAAAACGTTTTTCTCGCATTGACTAGCTCGAAAAGTACGATCTCGATGACTCTGCATACTTCGGACAGAAGTCTCACCAAGATTATCGCAGAAAATGCATATCTGAGCTTGAAACCCCACGAAAACCAAGATATCGCTGGTTCTGCATATCAAACGCACTGCGGAGTGGTGAAAATACCAGATAACTTGTTTCTCGCATTAAATAGCTCGAAAAGAGCGATCTCGATGACTCTGCATACTTCGGACAGAAGTCTCACCAAGATTATCGCTGAAAATGCATATCTCAGCTAGAAACCCCACGAAAACCAAGATATCTCCTGTTCTGCATATCCAACGAACTGTGGAGTGGTGAAAACCCCAGAAAACGTGTTTGTCGCATTAAATAGCTCGAAAAGTACGATCTCGATGACTCTGCATACTTCGGACAGAAGTCTCACCAAGATTATCGCAGAAAATGCATATCTGAGCTTGAAACCCCACGAAAACCAAGATATCGCTGGTTCTGCATATCAAACGCACTGTGGAGTGGTGAAAACCCCAGAAAACGTGTTTCTCGCATTAAATAGGTCGAAAAGAGCGATCTCGATGTTTCTGCATACTTCGGACACATGTCTCACCAAGATTATCGCAGAAAATGCATATCTCTGCTAGAAACCCCACGAAAACCAAGATATCTCCTGTTCTGCATATCCAACGAACTGTGGAGTGGTGAAAACCCCAGAAAACGTGTTTGTCGCATTAAATAGCTCGAAAAGTACGATCTCGATGACTCTGCATACTTCGGACAGAAGTCTCACCAAGATTATCGCAGAAAATGCATATCTGAGCTTGAAACCCCACGAAAACCAAGATATCGCTGGTTCTGCATATCAAACGCACTGTGGAGTGGTGAAAACCCCAGAAAACGTGTTTCTCGCATTAAATAGCTTGAAAAGAGCGATCTCGATGATTCTGCATACTTCGGACAGAAGTCTCACCAAGATTATCGGAAGAAATGGATATCTCAGCTTGAAACCCCACGAAAACCCAGATTTCGCTGGTTCTGCATATCAAACGCACTGTGGAGTGCTGAAAACACCAGATAACGTGTTTGTCGCATTAAATAGCTCGAAAAGTGCGATCTCGATGATTCTGCATACTTCGGACAGAAGTCTCACCAAGATTATCGCAGAAAATGCATATCTCTGCTAGAAACCCCACGAAAACCAAGATATCTCCTGTTCTGCATATCCAACGAACTGTGGAGTGGTGAAAACCCCAGAAAACGTTTTTCTCGCATTGAATAGCTCGAAAAGTACGATCTCGATGACTCTGCATACTTCGGACAGAAGTCTCACCAAGATTATCGCAGAAAATGCATATGTGAGCTTGAAACCCCACGAAAACCAAGATATCGTCGGTTCTGCATATCATGCGCACTGTGGAGTGGTGAAAACACCAGATAACGTGTTTCTCGCATTAAATATCTCCAATAGAGCGATCTCGATGATTAAACATACTTCGGACAGAAGTCTCACCAAGATTATCGTAAAAAATGCATATCTCAGCTTGAAACACCACGAAAACCAAGATTTCGCTTGTTCTGCATATCAAACGCACTGTGGAGTGGTGAAAACCCCAGAAAACGTGTTTGTCGCATTAAATAGCTCGAAAAGTGCGATCTCGATGATTCTGCATACTTCGGACAGAAGTCTCACCATGATTATCGTAAAAAATGCATATCTCAGCTTGAAACCCAACGAAAACCAAGATTTCGCTGGTTCTGCATATCAAACGCACTGTGGAGTGGTGAAAACACCAGATAACGTGTTTGTCGCATTAAATAGGTCGAAAAGAGCGATCTCGATGATTCTGCATACTTCGGACAGAAGTCTCACCAAGATTATCGCAGAAAATGCATATCTGAGCTTGAAACCACACGAAAACCAAGATATCGCTGGTTCTGCATATCAAACGCACTGCGGAGTGGTGAAAACACCAGATAACGTGTTTCTCGCATTAAATAGGTCGAAAAGAGCGATCTCGATGTTTCTGCATACTTCGGACACAGGTCTCACCAAGATTATCGCAGAAAATGCATATCTCTGCTAGAAACCCCACGAAAACCAAGATATCTCCTGTTCTGCATATCCAACGAACTGTGGAGTGGTGAAAACCCCAGAAAACGTGTTTCCCGAATTAAATAGCTCGAAAAGAGCGATCTAGATGATTCTGCATACTTCTGACAGAAGTCTCACCAAGATTATCGCAGAAAATGCATATCTCAGCTTGAAACCCGACCGAAACCAAGATATCTCCGGTTCTGCGCATCAACCGGACTGTGGTGTGGTGAAAACACCAGAAAACGTGTTTCTCGCATTAAGTAGCTCGAAAAGAACGTTCTCGAAGATTCTGCATACTTCTGACAGAAGTCTCACCAAGATTATCGTAGAAAATGCATGTCTCAGCTTGAAACTCGACCGAAACCAAGATATCTCCGGTTCTGTATGTCAAACGTACTGTGGAGTGGTGAATACACCAGAAAACGTGTTTCTCGCATTAAATAGCTCGAAAAGTACGATCTCGATGACTCTGCATACTTCGGACAGAAGTCTCACCAAGATTATCGCAGAAAATGCATATCTGAGCTTGAAACCCCACGAAAACCAAGATATCGTCGGTTCTGCATATCATACGCACTGTGGAGTGGTGAAAACACCAGATAACGTGTTTCTCGCAGTAAATATCTCGAATAGAGCGATCTCGATGATTAAGCATACTTCGGACAGAAGTCTCACCACGATTATCGTAAAAAAATGCATATCTCAGCTTGAAACCCCACGAAAACCAAGATATCGCTGGTTCTGCATATCAAACGCACTGCGGAGTGGTGAAAACACCAGATAACTTGTTTCTCGCATTAAATAGCTCGAAAAGAGCGATCTCGATGACTCTGCATACTTCGGACAGAAGTCTCACCAAGATTATCGCAGAAAATGCATATCTGAGCTTGAAACCCCACGAAAACCAAGATATCGTCGGTTCTGCATATCATACGCACTGTGGAGTGGTGAAAACACCAGATAACGTGTTTCTCGCATTCAATAGGTCGAAAAGAGCGATCTCCATGTTTCTGCATACTTCGGACAGAGGTCTCACCAAGATTATCGCAGAAAATGCATATCTCTGCTAGAAACCCCACGAAAACCAAGATATCTCCTGTTCTGCATATCCAACGAACTGTGGAGTGGTGAAAACCCCAGAAAACGTGTTTCTCGCATTGAATAGCTGGAAAAGTACGATCTCGATGACTCTGCATACTTCGGACAGAAGTCTCACCAAGATTATCGCAGAAAATGCATATCTGAGCTTGAAACCCCACGAAAACCAAGATATCGCTGGTTCTGCATATCAAACGCACTGCGGAGTGGTGAAAACACCAGATAACTTGTTTCTCGCATTAAATAGCTCGAAAAGAGCGATCTCGATGACTCTGCATACTTCGGACAGAAGTCTCACCAAGATTATCGCAGAAAATGCATATCTGAGCTTGAAACCCCACGAAAACCAAGATATCGTCGGTTCTGCATATCATACGCACTGTGGAGTGGTGAAAACACCAGATAACGTGTTTTTCGCATTAAATAGCTCGAATAGTACGATCTCGATGATTCTGCATACTTCGGACTGAAGTCTCACCAAGATTATCGCAGAAAATGCATATCTGAGCTTGAAACCCCACGAAAACCAAGATTTCGTCGGTTCTGCATATAATACGCACTGCGGAGTGCTGAAAACACCAGATAACGTGTTTGTCGCATTAAATAGCTCGAAAAGTGCGATCTCGGTGATTCTGCATACTTCGGACAGAAGTCTCACCATGATTATCGTAAAAAATGCATATCTCAGCTTGAAACCCCACGAAAACCAAGATATCGTCGGTTCTGCATATCATACGCACTGTGGAGTGGTGAAAACACCAGATAACGTGTTTTTCGCATTAAATAGCTCGAATAGTACGATCTCGATGATTCTGCATCCTTCGGACTGAAGTCTCACCAAGATTATCGCAGAAAATGCATATCTGAGCTTGAAACCCCACGAAAACCAAGATTTCGTCGGTTCTGCATATCATACGCACTGTGGAGTGGTGAAAACCCCAGAAAACGTGTTTCTCGCATTGAATAGCTCGAAAAGTACGATCTCGATGACTCTGCATACTTCGGACAGAAGTCTCACCAAGATTATCGCAGAAAATGCATATCTGAGCTTGAAACCCCACGGAAACCAAGATATCGCTGGTTCTGCAAATCAAACGCACTGCGGAGTGGTGAAAACACCAGATAACTTGTTTCTCGCATTAAATAGCTCGAAAAGAGTGATCTCGATGACTCTGCATACTTCGGA
>CATORF010000110.1:0-5000 GCA_951804975.1 Anthophora plumipes
ACTCCGAAAGCGGTCGGTTTCTTGAGTTTTTCTCGAAAACCGTCAGGTCGACCATACACTTTTTTTGCACGTACGTGTCCGTCTCGGCGTCCCACACAATGATCTAACGTTCCCGTCCGTCCGAAAATTTTTTTGAAAATTTTCCACCTGGACCGAACGAAAAATTTTCGATTTTGCAAAATGTTTCACGCTCATCACGTAGCCAGTAGCAATGCGAAGCGAACCATATAGCTGTCTCCTCGATCCGACCCGTAGATCGGGCGCAACAACGATCCGAACGGGCGAAGTTACACGCGTCGCACGTACGGCCAGGCTACGGCGCGCAGGGACTTAGAAAAATTCGCCTCGGCCGCTCGGAGAAACTCCGAAAGCGGTCGGTTTCTTGAGTTTTTCTCGAAAACCGTCAGGTCGACCATACACTTTTTTTGCACGTACGTGTCCGTCTCGGCGTCCCACACAATGATCTAACGTTCCCGTCCGTCCGAAAATTTTTTTGAAAATTTTCCACCTGGACCGAACGAAAAATTTTCGATTTTGCAAAATGTTTCACGCTCATCACGTAGCCAGTAGCAATGCGAAGCGAACCATATAGCTGTCTCCTCGATCCGACCCGTAGATCGGGCGCAACAACGATCCGAACGGGCGAAGTTACACGCGTCGCACGTACGGCCAGGCTACGGCGCGCAGGGACTTAGAAAAATTCGCCTCGGCCGCTCGGAGAAACTCCGAAAGCGGTCGGTTTCTTGAGTTTTTCTCGAAAACCGTCAGGTCGACCATACACTTTTTTTGCACGTACGTGTCCGTCTCGGCGTCCCACACAATGATCTAACGTTCCCGTCCGTCCGAAAATTTTTTTGAAAATTTTCCACCTGGACCGAACGAAAAATTTTCGATTTTGCAAAATGTTTCACGCTCATCACGTAGCCAGTAGCAATGCGAAGCGAACCATATAGCTGTCTCCTCGATCCGACCCGTAGATCGGGCGCAACAACGATCCGAACGGGCGAAGTTACACGCGTCGCACGTACGGCCAGGCTACGGCGCGCAGGGACTTAGAAAAATTCGCCTCGGCCGCTCGGAGAAACTCCGAAAGCGGTCGGTTTCTTGAGTTTTTCTCGAAAACCGTCAGGTCGACCATACACTTTTTTTGCACGTACGTGTCCGTCTCGGCGTCCCACACAATGATCTAACGTTCCCGTCCGTCCGAAAATTTTTTTGAAAATTTTCCACCTGGACCGAACGAAAAATTTTCGATTTTGCAAAATGTTTCACGCTCATCACGTAGCCAGTAGCAATGCGAAGCGAACCATATAGCTGTCTCCTCGATCCGACCCGTAGATCGGGCGCAACAACGATCCGAACGGGCGAAGTTACACGCGTCGCACGTACGGCCAGGCTACGGCGCGCAGGGACTTAGAAAAATTCGCCTCGGCCGCTCGGAGAAACTCCGAAAGCGGTCGGTTTCTTGAGTTTTTCTCGAAAACCGTCAGGTCGACCATACACTTTTTTTGCACGTACGTGTCCGTCTCGGCGTCCCACACAATGATCTAACGTTCCCGTCCGTCCGAAAATTTTTTTGAAAATTTTCCACCTGGACCGAACGAAAAATTTTCGATTTTGCAAAATGTTTCACGCTCATCACGTAGCCAGTAGCAATGCGAAGCGAACCATATAGCTGTCTCCTCGATCCGACCCGTAGATCGGGCGCAACAACGATCCGAACGGGCGAAGTTACACGCGTCGCACGTACGGCCAGGCTACGGCGCGCAGGGACTTAGAAAAATTCGCCTCGGCCGCTCGGAGAAACTCCGAAAGCGGTCGGTTTCTTGAGTTTTTCTCGAAAACCGTCAGGTCGACCATACACTTTTTTTGCACGTACGTGTCCGTCTCGGCGTCCCACACAATGATCTAACGTTCCCGTCCGTCCGAAAATTTTTTTGAAAATTTTCCACCTGGACCGAACGAAAAATTTTCGATTTTGCAAAATGTTTCACGCTCATCACGTAGCCAGTAGCAATGCGAAGCGAACCATATAGCTGTCTCCTCGATCCGACCCGTAGATCGGGCGCAACAACGATCCGAACGGGCGAAGTTACACGCGTCGCACGTACGGCCAGGCTACGGCGCGCAGGGACTTAGAAAAATTCGCCTCGGCCGCTCGGAGAAACTCCGAAAGCGGTCGGTTTCTTGAGTTTTTCTCGAAAACCGTCAGGTCGACCATACACTTTTTTTGCACGTACGTGTCCGTCTCGGCGTCCCACACAATGATCTAACGTTCCCGTCCGTCCGAAAATTTTTTTGAAAATTTTCCACCTGGACCGAACGAAAAATTTTCGATTTTGCAAAATGTTTCACGCTCATCACGTAGCCAGTAGCAATGCGAAGCGAACCATATAGCTGTCTCCTCGATCCGACCCGTAGATCGGGCGCAACAACGATCCGAACGGGCGAAGTTACACGCGTCGCACGTACGGCCAGGCTACGGCGCGCAGGGACTTAGAAAAATTCGCCTCGGCCGCTCGGAGAAACTCCGAAAGCGGTCGGTTTCTTGAGTTTTTCTCGAAAACCGTCAGGTCGACCATACACTTTTTTTGCACGTACGTGTCCGTCTCGGCGTCCCACACAATGATCTAACGTTCCCGTCCGTCCGAAAATTTTTTTGAAAATTTTCCACCTGGACCGAACGAAAAATTTTCGATTTTGCAAAATGTTTCACGCTCATCACGTAGCCAGTAGCAATGCGAAGCGAACCATATAGCTGTCTCCTCGATCCGACCCGTAGATCGGGCGCAACAACGATCCGAACGGGCGAAGTTACACGCGTCGCACGTACGGCCAGGCTACGGCGCGCAGGGACTTAGAAAAATTCGCCTCGGCCGCTCGGAGAAACTCCGAAAGCGGTCGGTTTCTTGAGTTTTTCTCGAAAACCGTCAGGTCGACCATACACTTTTTTTGCACGTACGTGTCCGTCTCGGCGTCCCACACAATGATCTAACGTTCCCGTCCGTCCGAAAATTTTTTTGAAAATTTTCCACCTGGACCGAACGAAAAATTTTCGATTTTGCAAAATGTTTCACGCTCATCACGTAGCCAGTAGCAATGCGAAGCGAACCATATAGCTGTCTCCTCGATCCGACCCGTAGATCGGGCGCAACAACGATCCGAACGGGCGAAGTTACACGCGTCGCACGTACGGCCAGGCTACGGCGCGCAGGGACTTAGAAAAATTCGCCTCGGCCGCTCGGAGAAACTCCGAAAGCGGTCGGTTTCTTGAGTTTTTCTCGAAAACCGTCAGGTCGACCATACACTTTTTTTGCACGTACGTGTCCGTCTCGGCGTCCCACACAATGATCTAACGTTCCCGTCCGTCCGAAAATTTTTTTGAAAATTTTCCACCTGGACCGAACGAAAAATTTTCGATTTTGCAAAATGTTTCACGCTCATCACGTAGCCAGTAGCAATGCGAAGCGAACCATATAGCTGTCTCCTCGATCCGACCCGTAGATCGGGCGCAACAACGATCCGAACGGGCGAAGTTACACGCGTCGCACGTACGGCCAGGCTACGGCGCGCAGGGACTTAGAAAAATTCGCCTCGGCCGCTCGGAGAAACTCCGAAAGCGGTCGGTTTCTTGAGTTTTTCTCGAAAACCGTCAGGTCGACCATACACTTTTTTTGCACGTACGTGTCCGTCTCGGCGTCCCACACAATGATCTAACGTTCCCGTCCGTCCGAAAATTTTTTTGAAAATTTTCCACCTGGACCGAACGAAAAATTTTCGATTTTGCAAAATGTTTCACGCTCATCACGTAGCCAGTAGCAATGCGAAGCGAACCATATAGCTGTCTCCTCGATCCGACCCGTAGATCGGGCGCAACAACGATCCGAACGGGCGAAGTTACACGCGTCGCACGTACGGCCAGGCTACGGCGCGCAGGGACTTAGAAAAATTCGCCTCGGCCGCTCGGAGAAACTCCGAAAGCGGTCGGTTTCTTGAGTTTTTCTCGAAAACCGTCAGGTCGACCATACACTTTTTTTGCACGTACGTGTCCGTCTCGGCGTCCCACACAATGATCTAACGTTCCCGTCCGTCCGAAAATTTTTTTGAAAATTTTCCACCTGGACCGAACGAAAAATTTTCGATTTTGCAAAATGTTTCACGCTCATCACGTAGCCAGTAGCAATGCGAAGCGAACCATATAGCTGTCTCCTCGATCCGACCCGTAGATCGGGCGCAACAACGATCCGAACGGGCGAAGTTACACGCGTCGCACGTACGGCCAGGCTACGGCGCGCAGGGACTTAGAAAAATTCGCCTCGGCCGCTCGGAGAAACTCCGAAAGCGGTCGGTTTCTTGAGTTTTTCTCGAAAACCGTCAGGTCGACCATACACTTTTTTTGCACGTACGTGTCCGTCTCGGCGTCCCACACAATGATCTAACGTTCCCGTCCGTCCGAAAATTTTTTTGAAAATTTTCCACCTGGACCGAACGAAAAATTTTCGATTTTGCAAAATGTTTCACGCTCATCACGTAGCCAGTAGCAATGCGAAGCGAACCATATAGCTGTCTCCTCGATCCGACCCGTAGATCGGGCGCAACAACGATCCGAACGGGCGAAGTTACACGCGTCGCACGTACGGCCAGGCTACGGCGCGCAGGGACTTAGAAAAATTCGCCTCGGCCGCTCGGAGAAACTCCGAAAGCGGTCGGTTTCTTGAGTTTTTCTCGAAAACCGTCAGGTCGACCATACACTTTTTTTGCACGTACGTGTCCGTCTCGGCGTCCCACACAATGATCTAACGTTCCCGTCCGTCCGAAAATTTTTTTGAAAATTTTCCACCTGGACCGAACGAAAAATTTTCGATTTTGCAAAATGTTTCACGCTCATCACGTAGCCAGTAGCAATGCGAAGCGAACCATATAGCTGTCTCCTCGATCCGACCCGTAGATCGGGCGCAACAACGATCCGAACGGGCGAAGTTACACGCGTCGCACGTACG
>CATORF010000110.1:10000-12500 GCA_951804975.1 Anthophora plumipes
TTTGCGCGCTTCAAAGACGTCGGAGTCGGACACCCGTTCCGCGACAAGGTTGTTTTAACCTTCGTCGTCGGTTACTGGGACGAAAGACCGGTCGAAGCCGTATCAAGCCTCCGCGCGTCCGTTGAAATTCACCAGCACTCTAAACAGCAGCAGTAGGAGGAGAGAGGAGTGAGGACTGATGGTCGCTTTGCGCGCTTCAAAGACGTCGGAGTCGGACACCCGTTCCGCGGCATGGTTGCTTTAACCTTCGTCGTCGGCTATTGGGACGAAAGGCCGGTCGAAGCCGTATCAAGCCTCCGCGGGTCCGTTGAAGTTCTTCGCCTGCTCATTAGCCAGTAGGAGGAACACGGTTGCTTTGCGCGCTTCAAAGACGTCGGAGTCGGACACCCGTTCCGCGACAAAGTTGTTTTAACCTTCGTCGTCGGCTATTGGGACGAAAGACCGGTCGAAGCCGTATCAAGCCTCCGCGGGTCCGTCGAAGTTCTTCGCACGCTCTTTTTTTTTTGCTGCTCCAGTTTCAAAAGCAATACGCATGCAAAAGATGATGATATAGTCGGACTCCCATTCCGCGGCAAGGCTGTTCTGGTCTTCGTCGTCGGCTATTTGGGAAGAAAGACCCATCGTCTATGCCGTTAATTAGCTTCCGTGCTTCTGTTGAATTTCGCCTACGGCTATTGCGTTCAAGTGCCACAGAGTGCGTGTACGGGCACTGCCATTCTTTGCGTATACTCTTCCGAAGGTGCGAGGTCGAACGAGGATTCTTTGTATCGGGGTATCCCCGTCGTTTCCTCCTCCTCAATCCTTCGATGGTTTCTTTTTCAATTTTTATGTTGGAAAATGTTCTTTGCGCCTGGTCGCTGGTGACGTGCTTGCTTGCACGTGCCGGCGAATTTCGTCTCGGACACACTTTTGTGTCGCCTAGTCGACTTCGGTCGATGCGTACACGGTTCTACCGTTACGAAATGGTGACGCTCGACACCTCCTTCTGTGGCGCTGGTTGGAGGTGTTCGAGTCTCGGTTTCCAGTGTGATTCCGAAAAAGTACTTGAGTTTATATAAAATTATAACAAATACGATTACCCTGAACGGTGGATCACTTGGCTCGTGGGTCGATGAAGAACGCAGCTAATTGCGCGTCAACGTGTGAACTGCAGGACACATGAACATCGACATTTCGAACGCACATTGCGGTCCACGGATACAATTCCTGGACCACGCTTGGCTGAGGGTCGTTCACGTAACCCATATACTGCTTGCGTCGCGTATCTCCCTGTCTCTCCATTTCTTCATATTCCTTTCGCGAATATCCCCGCCGCGACGTTCTTGAAGAACGTTCCGAGTCGGGCGCGCGTAAACGGGGTGTGTGATATGGAGCTAGCCGCTGGAGAGAACGTGGCGTACGAGCGATTGTTGGGCGTTCGTCGGCGTTTGCCGCGGGCATGCCTCGATTTGTGTTCTACGCATATGTTGCGAAAATATTATGCGAACGTTTCACAGGAACGATAAAATCGTACGGACTTGCGTGCTGGTGGCTTGCGTGCGTCGCGATGCGACCGCCCACCGTGTACCGCTCCGTCGTAATACAGTCTCCTTGTGGTCGTTTCGCGTAATACGCTCATATTGATGGTTCGCAATCTTGAGTATGCAAGGACCGCGCTCCCTACGTCGTCTGAAACGATTTCATCGTGCTAGACTGAAAGAGAGAAGTTTTGAACTCAGTCTAGAGAGAAGTGAATTGGAGACATCGAGATTGTTCAAATGGAGTGCGTCCGAATGGTCGTGCACCTACCCGGTGGTGTGTCTAGCACCTACGCGGTGTTGGGTATTGCAGATCGTTGTTCGGAATGGCCCCAGGGATATAGGAAATTTTTTGCATTCCCTCTCCTGTCTCTTCAACAATACTGTACAACACTACTCTCTGCTGCAGAACAATGTACACCGTCGTGGTGGATGTTTAAGGGTCGTCGTTGCAAGGCAAATACTATCCTGGAGTGTTGTGTGCTCTACGAGAGGAACATCGTGCGAGGTATCTTTCTCCGAACGCTGATGTGTGGGAACTTAGGCAGTAGGTGTACCGTTGCGGTTAACAAGTCCGCTCGTCGTCTGTCGCCAAACCCAGCCACGTTCGTCGAACATGGGAAAGGTAGCGCGCGGGTTTTCTCGATGGATCCACACACCTTTTGGAAGAGTTGCAGCAACGTTTCGGTAACCCAGTCCCCATAGACGCGCGTGTTATTGAATTTGCCTCACAGAGAGAGCGTGTTTCAGTAGGAAGGAAGAGGCCTGTTGCAGAGGACGAGACAAATATAATTTCTTTTTCCTCTTTGGTGTGGCTCGAGCAAAGAAGCGAGATGCATGCAACCTTCACACGCGAAAAGGGGACAGACACGAAGGAACTCCGGAGAGCTTAGACGTTGGTCGCCCCATGTCTTCTTCACTGCCGATCACGGGACCGCGCAACCAAAGCCGATCGTCCAGTCCCAGAACGCATAGACAGAGGA
>CATORF010000110.1:15000-17500 GCA_951804975.1 Anthophora plumipes
CTGGAGGACTGACGTGGAGAAGGGTTTCGTGTGAACAGCCGTTGCACACGAGTCAGTCGATCCTAAGCCCTAAGAGAAATCATATGCCGATGAGGTGTTATAAAATTGAACGATACATATATAATGCTGGAACAAAAAGTAAACACACCCATCGGGCGAAAGGGAATCCGGTTCCTATTCCGGAACCCGGTAGCGGAACCGCAATCCATTCGGGCCCTCATTGAGTGTTCGTCGGGGTAACCCAAAATGACCTGGAGACGCCGTCGGGAGATCCGGGGAGAGTTTTCTTTTCTGTATAAGCGTTCGAGTTCCCTGGAAACCTCTAGCAGGGAGATAGGGTTTGGAACGCGAAGAGCACCGCAGTTGCGGCGGTGTCCGGATATTCCCCTCGGACCTTGAAAATCCAGGAGAGGGCCACGTGGAGGTGTCGCACCGGTTCGTACCCATATCCGCAGCAGGTCTCCAAGGTGAAGAGCCTCTAGTCGATAGATTAATGTAGGTAAGGGAAGTCGGCAAATTGGATCCGTAACTTCGGAATAAGGATTGGCTCTGAGGAGCGGGGCGTGTCGGGCTTGGTCGGGAAGTGGGTCTGGCTGACGTGCCGGGCCTGGGCGAGGTGAACGGGGGTGTTCTCTAACGGACGCTTACCCGGGATCCGAGCTCGGTCCCGTGCCTTGGCCTCCCGCGGATCTTCCTTGCTGCGAGGCTTCCGTTGGCGGCTTGCCGTCGGCGGTCGTCCTCTTCGGCCGCCATTCAACGCTCGGCTCAGAACTGGCACGGACTAGGGGAATCCGACTGTCTAATTAAAACAAAGCATTGCGATGGCCCCCACGGGTGTTGACGCAATGTGATTTCTGCCCAGTGCTCTGAATGTCAACGTGAAGAAATTCAAAAAAGCGCGGGTAAACGGCGGGAGTAACTATGACTCTCTTAAGGTAGCCAAATGCCTCGTCATCTAATTAGTGACGCGCATGAATGGATTAACGAGATTCTCTTCTGTCCCTATCTACTGGTGGGAAGGCCGTGGCTCGTTGGGAAGGACTCCGTTGGGGTGCTTCGTCGCCAACGTTGGAGTCGCCTCGACGTCCACGAGCAAGCAAGCAGTCTCCTTTGCGTGGGTCCCGCCATAAGTCCCTCCTTCTGGAGCAAAACTGAGAACTGCCTCTGCGAAGGCTGCGGCGACTTAACCGTCCGACCCTCTTGGACATGGAGCGAGGTGATCGGCTCTCCGATGCAACCGCTACGGCGTGCGTACCAACCGAGCGACGGTTGGCGTCTGGCGGACATATTGCCAACCTTCTAAGCCGAGACCGGGCGGGTTGCACACAGCCACAAAGACTCGTCATCGTATTAGTGACGCTAGACTCGCCATTGTATTAGTGGCGTTAAGACTCGCCATCGTATTAGTGGTGCGTATCCAGATGACTCGCCATCGTATTAGTGGTGCATATTCAGAAGCCTCGCCATCGTATTAGTGGCGTAGTAGACCGCCATCGTATTAGTGGCGTAATCGAACGACCGTGGATCAACCCACGAGGTGTCTACTGAATCCAAGGCAACTCAATGAAACACGGATCGAAGAGGCTTGGAGGGCGCGTCTTTGGCTCTTGGCCCTCCTAACCGCAAAGACGGTAAAAGCCACACCGTCGTCAATTAGTGACGACGAGAAATGACTCGCCATCGTATTAGTGGCGGAAAGACTCGGAAGTGGTGACACCGAGTCTTCGGGTACAAGATTACTCACGGATCCACAACCGTAGATGTCTTACCCATCCAATCCTCTCCAAACCTCCAATCCCAACATTCCATCGCCCTAAGGGTCAGAGCGCGATGCTTGCGTGCATCGAACGAGTCCGCCTTCCCGTGGTTCCCCGTGGATGCGCCTGGCGTGTGGCGAACAAGGGGTATCCCCAGTTCCCACACTCCAGAACGTAACTAAAGGACTCGGATCCATTGTAAACGCTCAGTGGCGCTGCTGGATTTTTCCGAGCACTGCTACCGGAAGTAGTGGCCAAGTTGGATGGATAGAAAGGTTTTGTAGCGTATGACCGTCAGGTCCAGGTCGCATATCCGACGCCCTTACGGGGCTAGGATTAACACTAAACTGTCCCTATCTACTGGTGGGAGGGCTCGTGGCTCGTTGGGAAGGGCTCCGCTGGTGCTTTGTCGCCAACGTACGAGTCGCCTCGACGTCCACGAGCAAGCAAGCAGTCTCCTTTGCGTGGGTCCCGCCATAAGTCCCTCCATCGTGAGCTAAACTGAGAACTGCCTCTGCGAAGGCTGCGGCGACCGTTCACCCGACCCCCTCTGGACATGGAGCGAGGTAACCGTACCCCATAGGGCCGCTACGGCGTGCGTACCAGCCGAGCGACGGCTGGCGTCGGGCGGTTAATGACCAACCTTCTAAGCCGAGATCGGGCGTGGGTCGCACAAAGCTACAAAGACTCGTCATCGTATTAGTGACGTAAGACTCGCCATAGTATTAGTGGCGTTAAGACTC
>CATORF010000110.1:20000-32408 GCA_951804975.1 Anthophora plumipes
CATACACTTTTTTTGCACGTACGTGTCCGTCTCGGCGTCCCACACAATGATCTAACGTTCCCGTCCGTCCGAAAATTTTTTTGAAAATTTTCCACCTGGACCGAACGAAAAATTTTCGATTTTGCAAAATGTTTCACGCTCATCACGTAGCCAGTAGCAATGCGAAGCGAACCATATAGCTGTCTCCTCGATCCGACCCGTAGATCGGGCGCAACAACGATCCGAACGGGCGAAGTTACACGCGTCGCACGTACGGCCAGGCTACGGCGCGCAGGGACTTAGAAAAATTCGCCTCGGCCGCTCGGAGAAACTCCGAAAGCGGTCGGTTTCTTGAGTTTTTCTCGAAAACCGTCAGGTCGACCATACACTTTTTTTGCACGTACGTGTCCGTCTCGGCGTCCCACACAATGATCTAACGTTCCCGTCCGTCCGAAAATTTTTTTGAAAATTTTCCACCTGGACCGAACGAAAAATTTTCGATTTTGCAAAATGTTTCACGCTCATCACGTAGCCAGTAGCAATGCGAAGCGAACCATATAGCTGTCTCCTCGATCCGACCCGTAGATCGGGCGCAACAACGATCCGAACGGGCGAAGTTACACGCGTCGCACGTACGGCCAGGCTACGGCGCGCAGGGACTTAGAAAAATTCGCCTCGGCCGCTCGGAGAAACTCCGAAAGCGGTCGGTTTCTTGAGTTTTTCTCGAAAACCGTCAGGTCGACCATACACTTTTTTTGCACGTACGTGTCCGTCTCGGCGTCCCACACAATGATCTAACGTTCCCGTCCGTCCGAAAATTTTTTTGAAAATTTTCCACCTGGACCGAACGAAAAATTTTCGATTTTGCAAAATGTTTCACGCTCATCACGTAGCCAGTAGCAATGCGAAGCGAACCATATAGCTGTCTCCTCGATCCGACCCGTAGATCGGGCGCAACAACGATCCGAACGGGCGAAGTTACACGCGTCGCACGTACGGCCAGGCTACGGCGCGCAGGGACTTAGAAAAATTCGCCTCGGCCGCTCGGAGAAACTCCGAAAGCGGTCGGTTTCTTGAGTTTTTCTCGAAAACCGTCAGGTCGACCATACACTTTTTTTGCACGTACGTGTCCGTCTCGGCGTCCCACACAATGATCTAACGTTCCCGTCCGTCCGAAAATTTTTTTGAAAATTTTCCACCTGGACCGAACGAAAAATTTTCGATTTTGCAAAATGTTTCACGCTCATCACGTAGCCAGTAGCAATGCGAAGCGAACCATATAGCTGTCTCCTCGATCCGACCCGTAGATCGGGCGCAACAACGATCCGAACGGGCGAAGTTACACGCGTCGCACGTACGGCCAGGCTACGGCGCGCAGGGACTTAGAAAAATTCGCCTCGGCCGCTCGGAGAAACTCCGAAAGCGGTCGGTTTCTTGAGTTTTTCTCGAAAACCGTCAGGTCGACCATACACTTTTTTTGCACGTACGTGTCCGTCTCGGCGTCCCACACAATGATCTAACGTTCCCGTCCGTCCGAAAATTTTTTTGAAAATTTTCCACCTGGACCGAACGAAAAATTTTCGATTTTGCAAAATGTTTCACGCTCATCACGTAGCCAGTAGCAATGCGAAGCGAACCATATAGCTGTCTCCTCGATCCGACCCGTAGATCGGGCGCAACAACGATCCGAACGGGCGAAGTTACACGCGTCGCACGTACGGCCAGGCTACGGCGCGCAGGGACTTAGAAAAATTCGCCTCGGCCGCTCGGAGAAACTCCGAAAGCGGTCGGTTTCTTGAGTTTTTCTCGAAAACCGTCAGGTCGACCATACACTTTTTTTGCACGTACGTGTCCGTCTCGGCGTCCCACACAATGATCTAACGTTCCCGTCCGTCCGAAAATTTTTTTGAAAATTTTCCACCTGGACCGAACGAAAAATTTTCGATTTTGCAAAATGTTTCACGCTCATCACGTAGCCAGTAGCAATGCGAAGCGAACCATATAGCTGTCTCCTCGATCCGACCCGTAGATCGGGCGCAACAACGATCCGAACGGGCGAAGTTACACGCGTCGCACGTACGGCCAGGCTACGGCGCGCAGGGACTTAGAAAAATTCGCCTCGGCCGCTCGGAGAAACTCCGAAAGCGGTCGGTTTCTTGAGTTTTTCTCGAAAACCGTCAGGTCGACCATACACTTTTTTTGCACGTACGTGTCCGTCTCGGCGTCCCACACAATGATCTAACGTTCCCGTCCGTCCGAAAATTTTTTTGAAAATTTTCCACCTGGACCGAACGAAAAATTTTCGATTTTGCAAAATGTTTCACGCTCATCACGTAGCCAGTAGCAATGCGAAGCGAACCATATAGCTGTCTCCTCGATCCGACCCGTAGATCGGGCGCAACAACGATCCGAACGGGCGAAGTTACACGCGTCGCACGTACGGCCAGGCTACGGCGCGCAGGGACTTAGAAAAATTCGCCTCGGCCGCTCGGAGAAACTCCGAAAGCGGTCGGTTTCTTGAGTTTTTCTCGAAAACCGTCAGGTCGACCATACACTTTTTTTGCACGTACGTGTCCGTCTCGGCGTCCCACACAATGATCTAACGTTCCCGTCCGTCCGAAAATTTTTTTGAAAATTTTCCACCTGGACCGAACGAAAAATTTTCGATTTTGCAAAATGTTTCACGCTCATCACGTAGCCAGTAGCAATGCGAAGCGAACCATATAGCTGTCTCCTCGATCCGACCCGTAGATCGGGCGCAACAACGATCCGAACGGGCGAAGTTACACGCGTCGCACGTACGGCCAGGCTACGGCGCGCAGGGACTTAGAAAAATTCGCCTCGGCCGCTCGGAGAAACTCCGAAAGCGGTCGGTTTCTTGAGTTTTTCTCGAAAACCGTCAGGTCGACCATACACTTTTTTTGCACGTACGTGTCCGTCTCGGCGTCCCACACAATGATCTAACGTTCCCGTCCGTCCGAAAATTTTTTTGAAAATTTTCCACCTGGACCGAACGAAAAATTTTCGATTTTGCAAAATGTTTCACGCTCATCACGTAGCCAGTAGCAATGCGAAGCGAACCATATAGCTGTCTCCTCGATCCGACCCGTAGATCGGGCGCAACAACGATCCGAACGGGCGAAGTTACACGCGTCGCACGTACGGCCAGGCTACGGCGCGCAGGGACTTAGAAAAATTCGCCTCGGCCGCTCGGAGAAACTCCGAAAGCGGTCGGTTTCTTGAGTTTTTCTCGAAAACCGTCAGGTCGACCATACACTTTTTTTGCACGTACGTGTCCGTCTCGGCGTCCCACACAATGATCTAACGTTCCCGTCCGTCCGAAAATTTTTTTGAAAATTTTCCACCTGGACCGAACGAAAAATTTTCGATTTTGCAAAATGTTTCACGCTCATCACGTAGCCAGTAGCAATGCGAAGCGAACCATATAGCTGTCTCCTCGATCCGACCCGTAGATCGGGCGCAACAACGATCCGAACGGGCGAAGTTACACGCGTCGCACGTACGGCCAGGCTACGGCGCGCAGGGACTTAGAAAAATTCGCCTCGGCCGCTCGGAGAAACTCCGAAAGCGGTCGGTTTCTTGAGTTTTTCTCGAAAACCGTCAGGTCGACCATACACTTTTTTTGCACGTACGTGTCCGTCTCGGCGTCCCACACAATGATCTAACGTTCCCGTCCGTCCGAAAATTTTTTTGAAAATTTTCCACCTGGACCGAACGAAAAATTTTCGATTTTGCAAAATGTTTCACGCTCATCACGTAGCCAGTAGCAATGCGAAGCGAACCATATAGCTGTCTCCTCGATCCGACCCGTAGATCGGGCGCAACAACGATCCGAACGGGCGAAGTTACACGCGTCGCACGTACGGCCAGGCTACGGCGCGCAGGGACTTAGAAAAATTCGCCTCGGCCGCTCGGAGAAACTCCGAAAGCGGTCGGTTTCTTGAGTTTTTCTCGAAAACCGTCAGGTCGACCATACACTTTTTTTGCACGTACGTGTCCGTCTCGGCGTCCCACACAATGATCTAACGTTCCCGTCCGTCCGAAAATTTTTTTGAAAATTTTCCACCTGGACCGAACGAAAAATTTTCGATTTTGCAAAATGTTTCACGCTCATCACGTAGCCAGTAGCAATGCGAAGCGAACCATATAGCTGTCTCCTCGATCCGACCCGTAGATCGGGCGCAACAACGATCCGAACGGGCGAAGTTACACGCGTCGCACGTACGGCCAGGCTACGGCGCGCAGGGACTTAGAAAAATTCGCCTCGGCCGCTCGGAGAAACTCCGAAAGCGGTCGGTTTCTTGAGTTTTTCTCGAAAACCGTCAGGTCGACCATACACTTTTTTTGCACGTACGTGTCCGTCTCGGCGTCCCACACAATGATCTAACGTTCCCGTCCGTCCGAAAATTTTTTTGAAAATTTTCCACCTGGACCGAACGAAAAATTTTCGATTTTGCAAAATGTTTCACGCTCATCACGTAGCCAGTAGCAATGCGAAGCGAACCATATAGCTGTCTCCTCGATCCGACCCGTAGATCGGGCGCAACAACGATCCGAACGGGCGAAGTTACACGCGTCGCACGTACGGCCAGGCTACGGCGCGCAGGGACTTAGAAAAATTCGCCTCGGCCGCTCGGAGAAACTCCGAAAGCGGTCGGTTTCTTGAGTTTTTCTCGAAAACCGTCAGGTCGACCATACACTTTTTTTGCACGTACGTGTCCGTCTCGGCGTCCCACACAATGATCTAACGTTCCCGTCCGTCCGAAAATTTTTTTGAAAATTTTCCACCTGGACCGAACGAAAAATTTTCGATTTTGCAAAATGTTTCACGCTCATCACGTAGCCAGTAGCAATGCGAAGCGAACCATATAGCTGTCTCCTCGATCCGACCCGTAGATCGGGCGCAACAACGATCCGAACGGGCGAAGTTACACGCGTCGCACGTACGGCCAGGCTACGGCGCGCAGGGACTTAGAAAAATTCGCCTCGGCCGCTCGGAGAAACTCCGAAAGCGGTCGGTTTCTTGAGTTTTTCTCGAAAACCGTCAGGTCGACCATACACTTTTTTTGCACGTACGTGTCCGTCTCGGCGTCCCACACAATGATCTAACGTTCCCGTCCGTCCGAAAATTTTTTTGAAAATTTTCCACCTGGACCGAACGAAAAATTTTCGATTTTGCAAAATGTTTCACGCTCATCACGTAGCCAGTAGCAATGCGAAGCGAACCATATAGCTGTCTCCTCGATCCGACCCGTAGATCGGGCGCAACAACGATCCGAACGGGCGAAGTTACACGCGTCGCACGTACGGCCAGGCTACGGCGCGCAGGGACTTAGAAAAATTCGCCTCGGCCGCTCGGAGAAACTCCGAAAGCGGTCGGTTTCTTGAGTTTTTCTCGAAAACCGTCAGGTCGACCATACACTTTTTTTGCACGTACGTGTCCGTCTCGGCGTCCCACACAATGATCTAACGTTCCCGTCCGTCCGAAAATTTTTTTGAAAATTTTCCACCTGGACCGAACGAAAAATTTTCGATTTTGCAAAATGTTTCACGCTCATCACGTAGCCAGTAGCAATGCGAAGCGAACCATATAGCTGTCTCCTCGATCCGACCCGTAGATCGGGCGCAACAACGATCCGAACGGGCGAAGTTACACGCGTCGCACGTACGGCCAGGCTACGGCGCGCAGGGACTTAGAAAAATTCGCCTCGGCCGCTCGGAGAAACTCCGAAAGCGGTCGGTTTCTTGAGTTTTTCTCGAAAACCGTCAGGTCGACCATACACTTTTTTTGCACGTACGTGTCCGTCTCGGCGTCCCACACAATGATCTAACGTTCCCGTCCGTCCGAAAATTTTTTTGAAAATTTTCCACCTGGACCGAACGAAAAATTTTCGATTTTGCAAAATGTTTCACGCTCATCACGTAGCCAGTAGCAATGCGAAGCGAACCATATAGCTGTCTCCTCGATCCGACCCGTAGATCGGGCGCAACAACGATCCGAACGGGCGAAGTTACACGCGTCGCACGTACGGCCAGGCTACGGCGCGCAGGGACTTAGAAAAATTCGCCTCGGCCGCTCGGAGAAACTCCGAAAGCGGTCGGTTTCTTGAGTTTTTCTCGAAAACCGTCAGGTCGACCATACACTTTTTTTGCACGTACGTGTCCGTCTCGGCGTCCCACACAATGATCTAACGTTCCCGTCCGTCCGAAAATTTTTTTGAAAATTTTCCACCTGGACCGAACGAAAAATTTTCGATTTTGCAAAATGTTTCACGCTCATCACGTAGCCAGTAGCAATGCGAAGCGAACCATATAGCTGTCTCCTCGATCCGACCCGTAGATCGGGCGCAACAACGATCCGAACGGGCGAAGTTACACGCGTCGCACGTACGGCCAGGCTACGGCGCGCAGGGACTTAGAAAAATTCGCCTCGGCCGCTCGGAGAAACTCCGAAAGCGGTCGGTTTCTTGAGTTTTTCTCGAAAACCGTCAGGTCGACCATACACTTTTTTTGCACGTACGTGTCCGTCTCGGCGTCCCACACAATGATCTAACGTTCCCGTCCGTCCGAAAATTTTTTTGAAAATTTTCCACCTGGACCGAACGAAAAATTTTCGATTTTGCAAAATGTTTCACGCTCATCACGTAGCCAGTAGCAATGCGAAGCGAACCATATAGCTGTCTCCTCGATCCGACCCGTAGATCGGGCGCAACAACGATCCGAACGGGCGAAGTTACACGCGTCGCACGTACGGCCAGGCTACGGCGCGCAGGGACTTAGAAAAATTCGCCTCGGCCGCTCGGAGAAACTCCGAAAGCGGTCGGTTTCTTGAGTTTTTCTCGAAAACCGTCAGGTCGACCATACACTTTTTTTGCACGTACGTGTCCGTCTCGGCGTCCCACACAATGATCTAACGTTCCCGTCCGTCCGAAAATTTTTTTGAAAATTTTCCACCTGGACCGAACGAAAAATTTTCGATTTTGCAAAATGTTTCACGCTCATCACGTAGCCAGTAGCAATGCGAAGCGAACCATATAGCTGTCTCCTCGATCCGACCCGTAGATCGGGCGCAACAACGATCCGAACGGGCGAAGTTACACGCGTCGCACGTACGGCCAGGCTACGGCGCGCAGGGACTTAGAAAAATTCGCCTCGGCCGCTCGGAGAAACTCCGAAAGCGGTCGGTTTCTTGAGTTTTTCTCGAAAACCGTCAGGTCGACCATACACTTTTTTTGCACGTACGTGTCCGTCTCGGCGTCCCACACAATGATCTAACGTTCCCGTCCGTCCGAAAATTTTTTTGAAAATTTTCCACCTGGACCGAACGAAAAATTTTCGATTTTGCAAAATGTTTCACGCTCATCACGTAGCCAGTAGCAATGCGAAGCGAACCATATAGCTGTCTCCTCGATCCGACCCGTAGATCGGGCGCAACAACGATCCGAACGGGCGAAGTTACACGCGTCGCACGTACGGCCAGGCTACGGCGCGCAGGGACTTAGAAAAATTCGCCTCGGCCGCTCGGAGAAACTCCGAAAGCGGTCGGTTTCTTGAGTTTTTCTCGAAAACCGTCAGGTCGACCATACACTTTTTTTGCACGTACGTGTCCGTCTCGGCGTCCCACACAATGATCTAACGTTCCCGTCCGTCCGAAAATTTTTTTGAAAATTTTCCACCTGGACCGAACGAAAAATTTTCGATTTTGCAAAATGTTTCACGCTCATCACGTAGCCAGTAGCAATGCGAAGCGAACCATATAGCTGTCTCCTCGATCCGACCCGTAGATCGGGCGCAACAACGATCCGAACGGGCGAAGTTACACGCGTCGCACGTACGGCCAGGCTACGGCGCGCAGGGACTTAGAAAAATTCGCCTCGGCCGCTCGGAGAAACTCCGAAAGCGGTCGGTTTCTTGAGTTTTTCTCGAAAACCGTCAGGTCGACCATACACTTTTTTTGCACGTACGTGTCCGTCTCGGCGTCCCACACAATGATCTAACGTTCCCGTCCGTCCGAAAATTTTTTTGAAAATTTTCCACCTGGACCGAACGAAAAATTTTCGATTTTGCAAAATGTTTCACGCTCATCACGTAGCCAGTAGCAATGCGAAGCGAACCATATAGCTGTCTCCTCGATCCGACCCGTAGATCGGGCGCAACAACGATCCGAACGGGCGAAGTTACACGCGTCGCACGTACGGCCAGGCTACGGCGCGCAGGGACTTAGAAAAATTCGCCTCGGCCGCTCGGAGAAACTCCGAAAGCGGTCGGTTTCTTGAGTTTTTCTCGAAAACCGTCAGGTCGACCATACACTTTTTTTGCACGTACGTGTCCGTCTCGGCGTCCCACACAATGATCTAACGTTCCCGTCCGTCCGAAAATTTTTTTGAAAATTTTCCACCTGGACCGAACGAAAAATTTTCGATTTTGCAAAATGTTTCACGCTCATCACGTAGCCAGTAGCAATGCGAAGCGAACCATATAGCTGTCTCCTCGATCCGACCCGTAGATCGGGCGCAACAACGATCCGAACGGGCGAAGTTACACGCGTCGCACGTACGGCCAGGCTACGGCGCGCAGGGACTTAGAAAAATTCGCCTCGGCCGCTCGGAGAAACTCCGAAAGCGGTCGGTTTCTTGAGTTTTTCTCGAAAACCGTCAGGTCGACCATACACTTTTTTTGCACGTACGTGTCCGTCTCGGCGTCCCACACAATGATCTAACGTTCCCGTCCGTCCGAAAATTTTTTTGAAAATTTTCCACCTGGACCGAACGAAAAATTTTCGATTTTGCAAAATGTTTCACGCTCATCACGTAGCCAGTAGCAATGCGAAGCGAACCATATAGCTGTCTCCTCGATCCGACCCGTAGATCGGGCGCAACAACGATCCGAACGGGCGAAGTTACACGCGTCGCACGTACGGCCAGGCTACGGCGCGCAGGGACTTAGAAAAATTCGCCTCGGCCGCTCGGAGAAACTCCGAAAGCGGTCGGTTTCTTGAGTTTTTCTCGAAAACCGTCAGGTCGACCATACACTTTTTTTGCACGTACGTGTCCGTCTCGGCGTCCCACACAATGATCTAACGTTCCCGTCCGTCCGAAAATTTTTTTGAAAATTTTCCACCTGGACCGAACGAAAAATTTTCGATTTTGCAAAATGTTTCACGCTCATCACGTAGCCAGTAGCAATGCGAAGCGAACCATATAGCTGTCTCCTCGATCCGACCCGTAGATCGGGCGCAACAACGATCCGAACGGGCGAAGTTACACGCGTCGCACGTACGGCCAGGCTACGGCGCGCAGGGACTTAGAAAAATTCGCCTCGGCCGCTCGGAGAAACTCCGAAAGCGGTCGGTTTCTTGAGTTTTTCTCGAAAACCGTCAGGTCGACCATACACTTTTTTTGCACGTACGTGTCCGTCTCGGCGTCCCACACAATGATCTAACGTTCCCGTCCGTCCGAAAATTTTTTTGAAAATTTTCCACCTGGACCGAACGAAAAATTTTCGATTTTGCAAAATGTTTCACGCTCATCACGTAGCCAGTAGCAATGCGAAGCGAACCATATAGCTGTCTCCTCGATCCGACCCGTAGATCGGGCGCAACAACGATCCGAACGGGCGAAGTTACACGCGTCGCACGTACGGCCAGGCTACGGCGCGCAGGGACTTAGAAAAATTCGCCTCGGCCGCTCGGAGAAACTCCGAAAGCGGTCGGTTTCTTGAGTTTTTCTCGAAAACCGTCAGGTCGACCATACACTTTTTTTGCACGTACGTGTCCGTCTCGGCGTCCCACACAATGATCTAACGTTCCCGTCCGTCCGAAAATTTTTTTGAAAATTTTCCACCTGGACCGAACGAAAAATTTTCGATTTTGCAAAATGTTTCACGCTCATCACGTAGCCAGTAGCAATGCGAAGCGAACCATATAGCTGTCTCCTCGATCCGACCCGTAGATCGGGCGCAACAACGATCCGAACGGGCGAAGTTACACGCGTCGCACGTACGGCCAGGCTACGGCGCGCAGGGACTTAGAAAAATTCGCCTCGGCCGCTCGGAGAAACTCCGAAAGCGGTCGGTTTCTTGAGTTTTTCTCGAAAACCGTCAGGTCGACCATACACTTTTTTTGCACGTACGTGTCCGTCTCGGCGTCCCACACAATGATCTAACGTTCCCGTCCGTCCGAAAATTTTTTTGAAAATTTTCCACCTGGACCGAACGAAAAATTTTCGATTTTGCAAAATGTTTCACGCTCATCACGTAGCCAGTAGCAATGCGAAGCGAACCATATAGCTGTCTCCTCGATCCGACCCGTAGATCGGGCGCAACAACGATCCGAACGGGCGAAGTTACACGCGTCGCACGTACGGCCAGGCTACGGCGCGCAGGGACTTAGAAAAATTCGCCTCGGCCGCTCGGAGAAACTCCGAAAGCGGTCGGTTTCTTGAGTTTTTCTCGAAAACCGTCAGGTCGACCATACACTTTTTTTGCACGTACGTGTCCGTCTCGGCGTCCCACACAATGATCTAACGTTCCCGTCCGTCCGAAAATTTTTTTGAAAATTTTCCACCTGGACCGAACGAAAAATTTTCGATTTTGCAAAATGTTTCACGCTCATCACGTAGCCAGTAGCAATGCGAAGCGAACCATATAGCTGTCTCCTCGATCCGACCCGTAGATCGGGCGCAACAACGATCCGAACGGGCGAAGTTACACGCGTCGCACGTACGGCCAGGCTACGGCGCGCAGGGACTTAGAAAAATTCGCCTCGGCCGCTCGGAGAAACTCCGAAAGCGGTCGGTTTCTTGAGTTTTTCTCGAAAACCGTCAGGTCGACCATACACTTTTTTTGCACGTACGTGTCCGTCTCGGCGTCCCACACAATGATCTAACGTTCCCGTCCGTCCGAAAATTTTTTTGAAAATTTTCCACCTGGACCGAACGAAAAATTTTCGATTTTGCAAAATGTTTCACGCTCATCACGTAGCCAGTAGCAATGCGAAGCGAACCATATAGCTGTCTCCTCGATCCGACCCGTAGATCGGGCGCAACAACGATCCGAACGGGCGAAGTTACACGCGTCGCACGTACGGCCAGGCTACGGCGCGCAGGGACTTAGAAAAATTCGCCTCGGCCGCTCGGAGAAACTCCGAAAGCGGTCGGTTTCTTGAGTTTTTCTCGAAAACCGTCAGGTCGACCATACACTTTTTTTGCACGTACGTGTCCGTCTCGGCGTCCCACACAATGATCTAACGTTCCCGTCCGTCCGAAAATTTTTTTGAAAATTTTCCACCTGGACCGAACGAAAAATTTTCGATTTTGCAAAATGTTTCACGCTCATCACGTAGCCAGTAGCAATGCGAAGCGAACCATATAGCTGTCTCCTCGATCCGACCCGTAGATCGGGCGCAACAACGATCCGAACGGGCGAAGTTACACGCGTCGCACGTACGGCCAGGCTACGGCGCGCAGGGACTTAGAAAAATTCGCCTCGGCCGCTCGGAGAAACTCCGAAAGCGGTCGGTTTCTTGAGTTTTTCTCGAAAACCGTCAGGTCGACCATACACTTTTTTTGCACGTACGTGTCCGTCTCGGCGTCCCACACAATGATCTAACGTTCCCGTCCGTCCGAAAATTTTTTTGAAAATTTTCCACCTGGACCGAACGAAAAATTTTCGATTTTGCAAAATGTTTCACGCTCATCACGTAGCCAGTAGCAATGCGAAGCGAACCATATAGCTGTCTCCTCGATCCGACCCGTAGATCGGGCGCAACAACGATCCGAACGGGCGAAGTTACACGCGTCGCACGTACGGCCAGGCTACGGCGCGCAGGGACTTAGAAAAATTCGCCTCGGCCGCTCGGAGAAACTCCGAAAGCGGTCGGTTTCTTGAGTTTTTCTCGAAAACCGTCAGGTCGACCATACACTTTTTTTGCACGTACGTGTCCGTCTCGGCGTCCCACACAATGATCTAACGTTCCCGTCCGTCCGAAAATTTTTTTGAAAATTTTCCACCTGGACCGAACGAAAAATTTTCGATTTTGCAAAATGTTTCACGCTCATCACGTAGCCAGTAGCAATGCGAAGCGAACCATATAGCTGTCTCCTCGATCCGACCCGTAGATCGGGCGCAACAACGATCCGAACGGGCGAAGTTACACGCGTCGCACGTACGGCCAGGCTACGGCGCGCAGGGACTTAGAAAAATTCGCCTCGGCCGCTCGGAGAAACTCCGAAAGCGGTCGGTTTCTTGAGTTTTTCTCGAAAACCGTCAGGTCGACCATACACTTTTTTTGCACGTACGTGTCCGTCTCGGCGTCCCACACAATGATCTAACGTTCCCGTCCGTCCGAAAATTTTTTTGAAAATTTTCCACCTGGACCGAACGAAAAATTTTCGATTTTGCAAAATGTTT
>CATORF010000111.1:0-33171 GCA_951804975.1 Anthophora plumipes
ATCGCCTGTTCTGCATATCAAACGCACTGTGGAGTGGTGAAAACATCCAGAGAACGTGTTTCTCGCATTAAATAGCTCGAGAAGAGCGATCTCGAAGATCCTGCATACTTCTGACAGAAGTCTCAACAAGATTATCGCAGAAAATGCATATCTCAGCTTGAAACCCCACGAAAACCAAGATATCTACTGTTCTGCATATCAAACGCACTGTGGAGTGGTGAAAACACCAGATAACGTGTTTCTCGCACTAACTAGCTCGAAAAGAGCGATCTCGATGATTCAGCATACTTCTGACAAAAGACCCACCAAGATTATCGCAGAAAATGCATATCTCAGCTGGAAACACCACGAAAATCAAGATATCGCCTGTTCTGCATATCAAACGCACTGTGGAGTGATGAAAACACCGGATACCGTGTTTCTCGCATTAAATAGCTCGAAAAGAGCGTTCTCGAAGATCCTGCATACTTCTGACAGAAGTCTCACCACGATTATCGTAGAAAATGCATATCTCAGCTTGAAACCCGACGAAAACCGAGTTATCTCCGGTTCTGCACATCAAACGTACCGTGGAGTGGTGAAAACACCAGAAAACGTATTTCGCGCATTAAGTAGCTCGAAAAGAGCGTTCTCGAAGATTCTGCATACTTCTGACAGAAGTCTCACCAGGATTATCGTAGAAAATGCATATCTCAGCTTGAACCCCGACCGAAACCAAGATATCTCCGGTTCTGCATGTCAAACGTACTGTGGTGTGGTAAAAACACCAGAAAACGTGTTTCGTGCATTAAGTAGCTCGAAAAGAGCGATCTAGATGATTCTGCATACTTCTGACTGAAGTCTCACCAATATTATCGCAGAAAATGCATATCTCAGCTTGAAACCCGACGAAAACCAATATATCGCCGGTTCTGCATATCAGACCAACTGTGGAGTGGTGAAAACACCAGATAACGTGTTTCTCGCATTAAATAGCTCGAAAAGAGCGCTCTCGACGTGTCTGCATACTTCGGACAGATGTTTCACCAAGCTTATCGTAGAAAATGCATATCTCAGCTTGAAACCCGGCGAAAACCAAAATATCTCCGGTTCTGCATATCCAACGCACTGTGGAGTGGTAAAAACACCAGATATAGTGTTTCTCGCATTAAATAGCTCGAAACGAGCGATCTCGATGATTCTGCATACTTCGGACAGAAGTCTCAACAAGATTATCGCAGAAAATGCATATCTCAGCTTGAAACCCCACGAAAACCAAGATATCTACTGTTCTGCATATCCAACGAACTGTGGAGTGGTGAAAACCCCAGAAAACGTGTTTCGCGCATTAAATAGCTCGAAAAGAGCCCTCTCGATGTTTCTGCATACTTTGGACAGATGTTTCACCAAGCTTATCGTAGAAAATGCATATCTCAGCTTGAAACCCGACGAAAACCAAAATATCGCCGGTTCTGCATATCCAACGCACTGTGGAGTGGTGAAAACCCCCTGAAAACGTGTTTGTCGCATTAAATAGCTCGAATAGAGCGATCTCGATGATTCTGCATACTTCGGACAGAAGTCTCACCAAGATTATCGTAAAAAATGCATATCTCAGCTTGAAACCCCACGAAAACCAAGATATCGCTGGTACTGCATATCAAACGCACTGTGGAGTGGTGAAAACACCAGATAACGTGTTTCTCGTATTAAATAGCTCGGAAAGAGCGATCTCGAAGATCCTGCATACTTCTGACAGAAGTCTCACCAAGATTATCGTAGAAAATGCATATCTCAGCTTGAAACCCGACGAAAACCGAGTTATCTCCGGTTCTGCACATCAAACGTACCGTGGAGTGGTGAAAACACCAGAAAACGTGTTTCGCGCATTAAGTAGCTCGAAAAGAGCGATCTAGATGATTCTGCATACTTCTGACTGAAGTCTGACCAATATTATCGCAGAAAATGCATATCTCAGCTGGAAACCCCACGAAAACCAAGATATCTACTGTTCTGCATATCAAACGCACTGTGGAGTGGTGAAAACACCAGATAACGTGTTTCTCGCACTAACTAGCTCGAAAAGAGCGATCTCGATGATTCAGCATACTTCTGACAAAAGACCCACCAAGATTATCGCAGAAAATGCATATCTCAGCTGGAAACACCACGAAAATCAAGATATCGCCTGTTCTGCATATCAAACGCACTGTGGAGTGATGAAAACACCGGATAACGTGTTTCTCGCATTAAGTAGATCGAAAAGAGCGTTCTCGAAGATTCTGCATACTTCTGACAGAAGTCTCACCAGGATTATCGTAGAAAATGCATATCTCAGCTTGAAACCCGACCGAAACCAAGATATCTCCGGTTCTGCATGTCAAACGTACTGTGGTGTGGTGAAAACACCAGAATACGTGTTTCGTGCATTAACTAGCTCGAAAAGAGCGATCTAGATGATTCTGCACACTTCTGACTGAAGTCTCACCAATATTATCGCAGAAAATGCATATCTCAGCTTGAAACCCCACGATAATCAAGATATCGCTGGTTCTGCATATCAAACGCACTGTGGAGTGGTGAAAACACCAGATAACGTGTTTCTCGCATTAAATAGCTCGAAAAGAGCGATCTAGATGATTCAGCATACTTCGGACAGATGTTTCACGAAGATTATCGTAGAAAATGCGTATCTCAGCTTGACACCCGACGAAAACCGAAATATCGCCGGTTCTGCATATCAAACCAACTGTGGAGTGGTGAAAACACCAGATAACGTGTTTCTCGCATTAAGTAGCTCGAAACGAGCGCTCTCGATGTTTCTGCATACTTCGGACAGATGTTTCACCAAGATTATCGTAAAAATGCATATCTCAGCTTGACACCCGACGAAAACCAAAATATCGCCGGTTCTGCATATCTAACGCACTGTGGGGTGGTGAAAACACCGGATAAGGCTTTTCTCGCATTACCTAGCACGAAAAGAGCGATCTCGATGTTTCAGCATACTTCGGACGGAAGTCTCACCAAGATTATCGCAGAAAATGCATATCTCACCTTGAAACCCCACGAAAACCAAGATATCGCCGGTTCTGCATATCATACGCACTGTGGAGTGGTGAAAACACCAGATTACGTGTTTCTCGCATTAAATAGCTCGAAAAGAGCGTTCTCGAAGATCCTGCATACTTCTGACAGAAGTCTCACCAAGATTATCGTAGAAAATGCATATCTCAGCTTCACACCCGACGAAAACCGAGTTATCTCCGGTTCTGCACTTCAAACGTACCGTGGAGTGGTGAAAACACCAGAAAACGAGTTTCGCGCATTAAGAAGCTCGAAAAGATCGTTCTCGAAGATTCTGCATACTTCTGACAGAAGTCTCACCAGGATTATCGTAGAAAATGCATATCTCAGCTGGAAACACCACGAAAATCAAGATATCGCCTGTTCTGCATATCAAACGCACTGTGGAGTGGTGAAAACAACCAGAGAACGTGTTTCTCGCATTAAATAGCTCGAGAAGAGCGATCTCGAAGATCCTGCATACTTCTGACAGAAGTATCAACAAGATTATCGCAGAAAATGCATATCTCAGCTTGAAACCCCACGAAAACCAAGATATCTACTGTTCTGCATATCAAACGCACTGTGGAGTGGTGAAAACACCAGATAACGTGTTTCTCGCACTAACTAGCTCGAAAAGAGCGATCTCGATGATTCAGCATACTTCTGACAAAAGACCCACCAAGATTATCGCAGAAAATGCATATCTCAGCTGGAAACACCACGAAAATCAAGATATCGCCTGTTCTGCATATCAAACGCACTGTGGAGTGATGAAAACACCGGATACCGTGTTTCTCGCATTAAATAGCTCGAAAAGAGCGTTCTCGAAGATCCTGCATACTTCTGACAGAAGTCTCACCACGATTATCGTAGAAAATGCATATCTCAGCTTGAAACCCGACGAAAACCGAGTTATCTCCGGTTCTGCACATCAAACGTACCGTGGAGTGGTGAAAACACCAGAAAACGTATTTCGCGCATTAAGTAGCTCGAAAAGAGCGTTCTCGAAGATTCTGCATACTTCTGACAGAAGTCTCACCAGGATTATCGTAGAAAATGCATATCTCAGCTTGAACCCCGACCGAAACCAAGATATCTCCGGTTCTGCATGTCAAACGTACTGTGGTGTGGTAAAAACACCAGAAAACGTGTTTCGTGCATTAAGTAGCTCGAAAAGAGCGATCTAGATGATTCTGCATACTTCTGACTGAAGTCTCACCAATATTATCGCAGAAAATGCATATCTCAGCTTGAAACCCGACGAAAACCAATATATCGCCGGTTCTGCATATCAGACCAACTGTGGAGTGGTGAAAACACCAGATAACGTGTTTCTCGCATTAAATAGCTCGAAAAGAGCGCTCTCGACGTGTCTGCATACTTCGGACAGATGTTTCACCAAGCTTATCGTAGAAAATGCATATCTCAGCTTGAAACCCGGCGAAAACCAAAATATCTCCGGTTCTGCATATCCAACGCACTGTGGAGTGGTAAAAACACCAGATAACGTGTTTCTCGCATTAAATAGCTCGAAACGAGCGATCTCGATGATTCTGCATACTTCGGACAGAAGTCTCAACAAGATTATCGCAGAAAATGCATATCTCAGCTTGAAACCCCACGAAAACCAAGATATCTACTGTTCTGCATATCCAACGAACTGTGGAGTGGTGAAAACCCCAGAAAACGTGTTTCGCGCATTAAATAGCTCGAAAAGAGCCCTCTCGATGTTTCTGCATACTTTGGACAGATGTTTCACCAAGCTTATCGTAGAAAATGCATATCTCAGCTTGAAACCCGACGAAAACCAAAATATCGCCGGTTCTGCATATCCAACGCACTGTGGAGTGGTGAAAACCCCCTGAAAACGTGTTTCTCGCATTAAATAGCTCGAATAGAGCCATCTCGATAATTCTTCATACTTCGGACAGAAGTCTCACCAAGGTTATCGTAAAAAATGCATATCTCAGCTTGAAACCCAACGAAAGCCAAGATATCGCTGGTTCTGCATATCAAACGCACTGTGGAGTGCTGAAAACACCAGATAACGTGTTTGTCGCATTAAATAGCTCGAATTGAGCGATCTCGATGATTCTGCATCCTTCGGACAGAAGTCTCACCAAGATTATCGTATAAAATGCATGTCTCAGCTTGAAACCCCACGAAAATCAAGATATCGCCTGTTCTGCATATCAAACGCACTGTGGAGTGGTGAAAACAACCAGAGAACGTGTTTCTCGCATTAAATAGCTCGAAAAGAGCGATCTCGATGATTCAGCATATTTCGGACAGGAGTCTCACCAAGATTATCGCAGGAAATGCATATCTCAGCTTGAAACCCCACGAAAACCAAGATATCTCCGGTTCTGCATATCCAACGAACTGTGGAGTGGTGAAAACCCCTGAAAACGTATTTCGCGCATTAATTAGCTCGAAAAGAGCGATCTAGATGATTCTGCATACTTCTGACTGAAGTCTCACCAATATTATCGCAGAAAATGCATATCTCAGCTTGAAACCCGACGAAAACCAATATATCGCCGGTTCTTCATATCAGACCAACTGTGGAGTGGTGAATACACCAGATAACGTGTTTCTCGCATTAAATAGCTCGAAAAGAGCGCTCTCGACGTGTCTGCATACTTCGGACAGATGTTTCACCAAGCTTATCGTAGAAAATGCATATCTCAGCTTGAAACCCGGCGAAAACCAAAATATCTCCGGTTCTGCATATCCAACGCACTGTGGAGTGGTAAAAACACCAGATAACGTGTTTCTCGCATTAAATAGCTCGAAACGAGCGATCTCGATGATTCTGCATACTTCGGACAGAAGTCTCAACAAGATTATCGCAGAAAATGCATATCTCAGCTTGAAACCCCACGAAAACCAAGATATCTACTGTTCTGCATATCCAACGAACTGTGGAGTGGTGAAAACACCAGATAACGTGTTTCTCGCATTAAGTAGCTCGAAACGAGCGCTCTCGATGTTTCTGCATACTTCGGACAGATGTTTCACCAAGCTTATCGTAGAAAATGCATATCTGAGCTTGAAACCCGACAAAAACCAAAATATCGCCGGTTCTGCATATCCAACGCACTGTGGAGTGGTGAAAACACCAGATAACGTGTTTCTCGCATTAAGTAGCTCGAAACGAGCGCTCTCGATGTTTCTGCATACTTCGGACAGATGTTTCACCAAGATTATCGTAAAAATGCATATCACAGCTTGACACCCGACGAAAACCAAAATATCGCCGGTTCTGCATATCTAACGCACTGTGGAGTGGTGAAAACAACCAGAGAACGTGTTTCTCGCATTAAATAGCTCGAGAAGAGCGATCTCGAAGATCCTGCATACTTCTGACAGAAGTCTCAACAAGATTATCGCAGAAAATGCATATCTCAGCTTGAAACCCCACGAAAACCAAGATATCGCCTGTTCTGCATATCAAACGCACTGTGGAGTGATGAAAACACCGGATACCGTGTTTCTCGCATAAAATAGCTCGAAAAGAGCGTTCTCGAAGATCCTGCATACTTCTGACAGAAGTCTCACCACGATTATCGTAGAAAATGCATATCACAGCTTGACACCCGACGAAAACCAAAATATCGCCGGTTCTGCATATCTAACGCACTGTGGAGTGGTGAAAACAACCAGAGAACGTGTTTCTCGCAATAAATAGCTCGAGAAGAGCGATCTCGAAGATCCTGCATACTTCTGACAGAAGTCTCAACAAGATTATCGCAGAAAATGCATATCTCAGCTTGAAACCCCACGAAAACCAAGATATCTACTGTTCTGCATATCAAACGCACTGTGGAGTGGTGAAAACACCAGATAACGTGTTTCTCGCACTAACTAGCTCGAAAAGAGCGACCTCGATGATTCAGCATACTTCTGACAAAAGACCCACCAAGATTATCGCAGAAAATGCATATCTCAGCTGGAAACACCACGAAAATCAAGATATCGCCTGTTCTGCATATCAAACGCACTGTGGAGTGATGAAAACACCGGATACCGTGTTTCTCGCATTAAATAGCTCGAAAAGAGCGTTCTCGAAGATCCTGCATACTTCTGACAGAAGTCTCACCACGATTATCGTAGAAAATGCATATCTCAGCTTGAAACCCGACGAAAACCGAGTTATCTCCGGTTCTGCACATCAAACGTACCGTGGAGTGGTGAAAACACCAGAAAACGTATTTCGCGCATTAAGTAGCTCGAAAAGAGCGTTCTCGAAGATTCTGCATACTTCTGACAGAAGTCTCACCAGGATTATCGTAGAAAATGCATATCTCAGCTTGAACCCCGACCGAAACCAAGATATCTCCGGTTCTGCATGTCAAACGTACTGTGGTGTGGTAAAAACACCAGAAAACGTGTTTCGTGCATTAAGTAGCTCGAAAAGAGCGATCTAGATGATTCTGCATACTTCTGACTGAAGTCTCACCAATATTATCGCAGAAAATGCATATCTCAGCTTGAAACCCGACGAAAACCAATATATCGCCGGTTCTGCATATCAGACCAACTGTGGAGTGGTGAAAACACCAGATAACCTGTTTCTCGCATTAAATAGCTCGAAAAGAGCGCTCTCGACGTGTCTGCATACTTCGGACAGATGTTTCACCAAGCTTATCGTAGAAAATGCATATCTCAGCTTGAAACCCGGCGAAAACCAAAATATCTCCGGTTCTGCATATCCAACGCACTGTGGAGTGGTAAAAACACCAGATAACGTGTTTCTCGCATTAAATAGCTCGAAACGAGCGATCTCGATGATTCTGCATACTTCGGACAGAAGTCTCAACAAGATTATCGCAGAAAATGCATATCTCAGCTTGAAACCCCACGAAAACCAAGATATCTACTGTTCTGCATATCCAACGAACTGCGGAGTGGTGAAAACCCCAGAAAACGTGTTTCGCGCATTAAATAGCTCGAAAAGAGCCCTCTCGATGTTTCTGCATACTTTGGACAGATGTTTCACCAAGCTTATCGTAGAAAATGCATATCTCAGCTTGAAACCCGACGAAAACCAAAATATCGCCGGTTCTGCATATCCAACGCACTGTGGAGTGGTGAAAACCCCCTGAAAACGTGTTTCTCGCATTAAATAGCTCGAATAGAGCCATCTCGATAATTCTTCATACTTCGGACAGAAGTCTCACCAAGGTTATCGTAAAAAATGCATATCTCAGCTTGAAACCCAACGAAAGCCAAGATATCGCTGGTTCTGCATATCAAACGCACTGTGGAGTGCTGAAAACACCAGATAACGTGTTTGTCGCATTAAATAGCTCGAATTGAGCGATCTCGATGATTCTGCATCCTTCGGACAGAAGTCTCACCAAGATTATCGTATAAAATGCATGTCTCAGCTTGAAACCCCACGAAAATCAAGATATCGCCTGTTCTGCATATCAAACGCACTGTGGAGTGGTGAAAACAACCAGAGAACGTGTTTCTCGCATTAAATAGCTCGAAAAGAGCGATCTCGATGATTCAGCATATTTCGGACAGGAGTCTCACCAAGATTATCGCAGGAAATGCATATCTCAGCTTGAAACCCCACGAAAACCAAGATATCTCCGGTTCTGCATATCCAACGAACTGTGGAGTGGTGAAAACCCCTGAAAACGTATTTCGCGCATTAATTAGCTCGAAAAGAGCGATCTAGATGATTCTGCATACTTCTGACTGAAGTCTCACCAATATTATCGCTGAAAATGCATATCTCAGCTTGAAACCCGACGAAAACCAATATATCGCCGGTTCTTCATATCAGACCAACTGTGGAGTGGTGAATACACCAGATAACGTGCTTCTCGCATTAAATAGCTCGAAAAGAGCGCTCTCGACGTGTCTGCATACTTCGGACAGATGTTTCACCAAGCTTATCGTAGAAAATGCATATCTCAGCTTGAAACCCGGCGAAAACCAAAATATCTCCGGTTCTGCATATCCAACGCACTGTGGAGTGGTAAAAACACCAGATAACGTGTTTCTCGCATTAAATAGCTCGAAACGAGCGATCTCGATGATTCTGCATACTTCGGACAGAAGTCTCAACAAGATTATCGCAGAAAATGCATATCTCAGCTTGAAACCCCACGAAAACCAAGATATCTACTGTTCTGCATATCCAACGAACTGTGGAGTGGTGAAAACCCCAGAAAACGTGTTTCGCGCATTAAATAGCTCGAAAAGAGCCCTCTCGATGTTTCTGCATACTTTGGACAGATGTTTCACCAAGCTTATAGTAGAGAATGCATATCTCAGCTTGAACCCCAACGAAAGCCAAGATATCGCTGGTTCTGCATATCAAACGCACTGTGGAGTGCTGAAAACACCAGATAACGTGTTTCTCGCATTAAATAGCTCGAAAAGCGCGATCTCGATGATTCTGCATACTTCTAACAGAAGTCTCACGAAGATTATCGCAGAAAATGCATATCTCTGCTTGAAACCCCACGAAAACCAAGATATCTACTGTTCTGCATATCCAACGAACTGTGGGGTGGTGAAAACCCCAGAAAACGTGTTTCTCGCATTAAATAGCTCGAAAAGAGCGCTCTCGATGTTTCTGCATACTTCGGACAGATGTTTCACCAAGCTTATCGTAGAAAATGCATATCTGAGCTTGAAACCCGACAAAAACCAAAATATCGCCGGTTCTGCATATCCAACGCACTGTGGAGTGGTGAAAACACCAGATAACGTGTTTCTCGCATTAAGTAGCTCGAAACGAGCGCTCTCGATGTTTCTGCATACTTCGGACAGATGTTTCACCAAGATTATCGTAAAAATGCATATCACAGCTTGACACCCGACGAAAACCAAAATATCGCCGGTTCTGCATATCTAACGCACTGTGGAGTGGTGAAAACACCAGATTACGTGTTTCTCGCATTAAATAGCTCGAAAAGAGCGTTCTCGAAGATCCTGCATACTTCTGACAGAAGTCTCACCAAGATTATCGTAGAAAATGCATATCTCAGCTTGAAACCCGACGAAAACCGAGTTATCTCCGGTTCTGCACATCAAACGCACCGTGGAGTGGTGAAAACACCAGAAAACATGTTTCTCGCATTAAATAGCTCGAGAAGAGCGATCTCGAAGGTTCAGCATACTTCTGACAAAAGACCCACCAAGATTATCGCAGAAAATGCATATCTCAGCTGGAAACACCACGATAATCAAGATATCGCCTGTTCTGCATATCAAACGCACTGTGGAGTGGTGAAAACAACCAGAGAACATGTTTCTCGCATTAAATAGCTCGAAAAGAGCGTTCTCGAAGATCCTGCATAATTCTGACAGAAGTCTCACCAGGATTATCGTAGAAAATGCATATCTCAGCTTGAAACCCGACGAAAACCGAGTTAGCTCCGGTTCTGCACATCAAACGTACCGTGGAGTGGTGAAAACACCAGATAACGTGTTTCTCGCATTAAGTAGCTCGAACCGAGCGATCTCGATGATTCTGCATACTTCGGACAGAAGTCTCAACAAGATTATCGCTGAAAATGCATATCTCAGCTTGAAACCCCACGAAAACCAGGATATCTACTGTTCTGCATATCAAACGCACTGTGGAGTGGTGAAAACACCGGATAAGGCTTTTCTCGCATTACCTAGCACGAAAAGAGCGATCTCGATGTTTCAGCATACTTCGGACGGAAGTCTCACCAAGATTATCGCAGAAAATGCATATCTCACCTTGAAACCCCACGAAAACCAAGATATCGCCGGTTCTGCATATCATACGCACTGTGGAGTGGTGAAAACCCCTGAAAACGTATTTCGCGCATTAATTAGCTCGAAAAGAGCGTTCTCGAAGATTCTGCATACTTCTGACAGAAGTCTCACCAGGATTATCGTAGAAAATGCATATCTCAGCTTGAACCCCGACCGAAACCAAGATATCTCCGGTTCTGCATGTCAAACGTACTGTGGTGTGGTAAAAACACCAGAAAACGTGTTTCGTGCATTAAGTAGCTCGAAAAGAGCGATCTAGATGATTCTGCATACTTCTGACTGAAGTCTCACCAATATTATCGCAGAAAATGCATATCTCAGCTTGAAACCCGACGAAAACCAATATATCGCCGGTTCTGTATATCAGACCAACTGTGGAGTGGTGAATACACCAGATAACGTGTTTCTCGCATTAAATAGCTCGAAAAGAGCGCTCTCGACGTGTCTGCATACTTCGGACAGATGTTTCACCAAGCTTATCGTAGAAAATGCATATCTCAGCTTGAAACCCGGCGAAAACCAAAATATCTCCGGTTCTGCATATCCAACGCACTGTGGAGTGGTAAAAACACCAGATAACGTGTTTCTCGCATTAAATAGCTCGAAACGAGCGATCTCGATGATTCTGCATACTTCGGACAGAAGTCTCAACAAGATTACCGCAGAAAATGCATATCTCAGGTTGAAACCCCACGAAAACCAAGATATCTACTGTTCTGCATATCCAACGAACTGTGGAGTGGTGAAAACCCCAGAAAACGTGTTTCGCGCATTAAATAGCTCGAAAAGAGCCCTCTCGATGTTTCTGCATACTTTGGACAGATGTTTCACCAAGCTTATAGTAGAAAATGCATATCTCAGCTTGAACCCCAACGAAAGCCAAGATATCGCTGGTTCTGCATATCAAACGCACTGTGGAGTGCTGAAAACACCAGATAACGTGTTTCTCGCATTAAATAGCTCGAAAAGCGCATTCTCGATGATTCTGCATACTACTAACAGAAGTCTCACGAAGATTATCGCAGAAAATGCATATCTCTGCTTGAAACCCCACGAAAACCAAGATATCGCCGGTTCTGCATATCATACGCACTGTGGAGTGGTGAAAACACCAGATTACGTGTTTCTCGCATTAAATAGCTCGAAAAGAGCGTTCTCGAAGATCCTGCATACTTCTGACAGAAGTCTCACCAAGATTATCGTAGAAAATGCATATCTCAGCTTGAAACCCGACGAAAACCGAGTTATCTCCGGTTCTGCACATCAAACGCACCGTGGAGTGGTGAAAACACCAGAAAACATGTTTCTCGCATTAAATAGCTCGAGAAGAGCGATCTCGAAGATTCAGCATACTTCTGACAAAAGACCCACCAAGATTATCGCAGAAAATGCATATCTCAGCTGGAAACACCACGATAATCAAGATATCGCCTGTTCTGCATATCAAACGCACTGTGGAGTGGTGAAAACAACCAGAGAACATGTTTCTCGCATTAAATAGCTCGAAAAGAGCGTTCTCGAAGATCCTGCATACTTCTGACAGAAGTCTCACCAGGATTATCGTAGAAAATGCATATCTCAGCTTGAAACCCGACGAAAACCGAGTTAGCTCCGGTTCTGCACATCAAACGTACCGTGGAGTGGTGAAAACACCAGATAACGTGTTTCTCGCATTAAGTAGCTCGAACCGAGCGATCTCGATGATTCTGCATACTTCGGACAGAAGTCTCAACAAGATTATCGCTGAAAATGCATATCTCAGCTTGAAACCCCACGAAAACCAGGATATCTACTGTTCTGCATATCAAACGCACTGTGGAGTGGTGAAAACACCAGATAACGTGTTTCTCGCACTAACTAGCTCGAAAAGAGCGATCTCGATGATTCAGCATACTTCTGACAAAAGACCCACCAAGATTATCGCAGAAAATGCATATCTCAGCTGGAAACACCACGAAAATCAAGATATCGCCTGTTCTGCATATCAAACGCACTGTGGAGTGATGAAAACACCGGATAACGTGTTTCTCGCATTAAATAGCTCGAAAAGAGCGTTCTCGAAGATCCTGCATACTTCTGACAGAAGTCTCACCACGATTATCGTAGAAAATGCATATCTCAGCTAGAAACCCGACGAAAACCGAGTTATCTCCGGTTCTGCACATCAAACGTACCGTGGTGTGGTAAAAACACCAGAAAACGTGTTGCGTGCATTAAGTAGCTCGAAAAGAGCGATCTAGATGATTCTGCATACTTCTGACTGAAGTCTCACCAATATTATCGCAGAAAATGCATATCTCAGCGTGAAACCCGACGAAAACCGAGTTATCTCCGGTTCTGCACATCAAACGTACCGTGGAGTGGTGAAAACACCAGAAAACGTATTTCGCGCATTAAGTAGCTCGAAAAGAGCCTTCTCGAAGATTCTGCATACTTCTGACAGAAGTCTCACCAGGATTATCGTAGAAAATGCATATCTCAGCTTGAAACCCGACAGAAACCAAAATATCGCCGGTTCTGCATATCATACGCACTGTGGAGTGGTGAAAACACCAGATTACGTGTTTCTCGCATTTTATAGCTCGAAACGAGCGATCTCGATGATTCTGCATACTTCAAACAGATGTTTCACCAAGATTATCGTAGAAAATGCATATCTCAGCTTGAAACCCCACGAAAACCAAGATATCTACTGTTCTGCATATCCAACGAACTGTGGAGTGGTGAAAACCCCAGAAAACGTGTTTCGCGCATTAAATAGCTCGAAAAGATCGCTCTCGATGTTTCTGCATACTTTGGACAGATGTTTCACCAAGATTATCGTAGAAAATGCATATCTCAGCTTGAAACCCCACGAAAACCAAGATATCTACTGTTCTGCATATCCAACGAACTGTGGAGTGGTGAAAACCCCAGAAAACGTGTTTCGCGCATTAAATAGCTCGAAAAGATCGCTCTCGATGTTTCTGCATACTTTGGACAGATGTTTCACCAAGCTTATCGTAGAAAATGCATATCTCAGCTTGAAACCCGACGAAAACCAAAAGATCGCCGGTTCTTCATATCCAACGCACTGTGGAGTGATGAAAACCCCCTGAAAACGTGTTTCTCGCATTAAATAGCTCGAATAGAGCGATCTCGATAATTGTTCATACTTCGGACAGAAGTCTCACCAAGATTATCGTAAAAAATGCATATCTCAGCTTGAAACCCAACGAAAGCCAAGATATCGCTGGTTCTGCATATCAAACGCACTGTGGAGTGGTGAAAACACCAGATAACGTGTTTCTCGCATTAAATAGCTCGAAAAGAGCGATCTAGATGATTCAGCATACTTCGGACAGATGTTTCACGAAGATTATCGTAGAAAATGCATATCTCAGCTTGACACCCGACGAAAACCGAAATATCGCCGGTTCTGCATATCAAACCAACTGTGGAGTGGTGAAAACACCAGATAACGTGTTTGTCGCATCAAATAGCTCGAATTGAGCGATCTCGATGATTCTGCATCCTTCGGACAGAAGTCTCACCAAGATTATCGTAAAAAATGCATATCTCAGCTTGAAACCCGACCGAAACCAAGATATCTCCGGTTCTGCATGCCAAACGTACTGTGGTGTGGTGAAAACACCAGAAAACGTTTTTCGTGCATTTAGTAGCTAGAAAAGAGCGATCTAGATGATTCTGCACACTTCTGACTGAAGTCTCACCAATATTATCGCAGAAAATGCATATCTCAGCTTGAAACCCGACCGAAACCAAGATATCTCCGGTTCTGCATGCCAAACGTACTGTGGTGTGGTGAAAACACCAGAAAACGTGTTTCGTGCATTAAGTAGCTAGAAAAGAGCGATCTAGATGATTCTGCACACTTCTGACTGAAGTCTCACCAATATTATCGCAGAAAATGCATATCTCAGCTTGAAACCCGACGAAAACCGAGTTATACCCGGTTCTGCACATCAAACGTACCGTGGAGTGGTGAAAACACCAGAAAACGTATTTCGCGCAGTAAGTAACTCGAAAAGAGCGTTCTCGAAGATTCTGCATACTTCTGACAGAAGTCTCACCAGGATTATCGTAGAAAATGCATATCTCAGCTTGAAACCCGACCGAAACCAAGATATCTCCGGTTCTGCATGTCAAACGTACTGTGGAGTGGTAAAAACACCAGAAAACGTGTTTCGTGCATTAAGTAGCTCGAAAAGAGCGATCTAGATGATTCTGCATACTTCTGACTGAAGTCTCACCAATATTATCGCAGAAAATGCATATCTCAGCTTGAAACCCGACGAAAACCGAGTTATCTCCGGTTCTGCACATCAAACGTACCGTGGAGTGGTGAAAACACCAGAAAACGTATTTCGCGCTTTAAGTAGCTCGAAAAGAGCGTTCTCGAAGATTCTGCATACTTCTGACAGAAGTCTCACCAGGATTATCGTAGAAAATGCATATCTCAGCTTGAAACCCGACCGAAACCAAAATATCGCCGGTTCTGCATATCATACGCACTGTGGAGTGGTGAAAACACCAGATTACGTGTTTCTCGCATCTAATAGCTCGAAAAGAGCGTTCTCGATGATTCAGCATACTTCGGACAGAAGTCTCACCAAGATTATCGCAGGAAATGCATATCTCATCTTGAAACCCCACGAAAACCCAGATATCTCCGGTTCTGCATATCCAACGAACTGTGGAGTGGTGAAAACCCCAGAAAACGTGTTTCTCGCATTAAATAGCTCGAAAAGAGCGATCTAGATGATTCAGCATACTTCGGACAGATGTTTCACGAAGATTATCGTAGAAAATGCATATCTCAGCTTGACACCCGACGAAAACCGAAATATCGCCGGTTCTGCATATCAAACCAACTGTGGAGTGCTGAAAACACCAGATAACGTGTTTGTCGCATCAAATAGCTCGAATTGAGCGATCTCGATGATTCTGCATCCTTCGGACAGAAGTCTCACCAAGATTATCGTAAAAAATGCATATCTCAGCTTGAAACCCGACCGAAACCAAGATATCTCCGGTTCTGCATGCCAAACGTACTGTGGTGTGGTGAAAACACCAGAAAACGTGTTTCGTGCATTTAGTAGCTAGAAAAGAGCGATCTAGATGATTCTGCACACTTCTGACTGAAGTCTCACCAATATTATCGCAGAAAATGCATATCTCAGCTTGAAACCCGACCGAAACCAAGATATCTCCGGTTCTGCATGCCAAACGTACTGTGGTGTGGTGAAAACACCAGAAAACGTGTTTCGTGCATTAAGTAGCTAGAAAAGAGCGATCTAGATGATTCTGCACACTTCTGACTGAAGTCTCACCAATATTATCGCAGAAAATGCATATCTCAGCTTGAAACCCGACGAAAACCGAGTTATACCCGGTTCTGCACATCAAACGTACCGTGGAGTGGTGAAAACACCAGAAAACGTATTTCGCGCAGTAAGTAACTCGAAAAGAGCGTTCTCGAAGATTCTGCATACTTCTGACAGAAGTCTCACCAGGATTATCGTAGAAAATGCATATCTCAGCTTGAAACCCGACCGAAACCAAGATATCTCCGGTTCTGCATGTCAAACGTACTGTGGAGTGGTAAAAACACCAGAAAACGTGTTTCGTGCATTAAGTAGCTCGAAAAGAGCGATCTAGATGATTCTGCATACTTCTGACTGAAGTCTCACCAATATTATCGCAGAAAATGCATATCTCAGCTTGAAACCCGACGAAAACCGAGTTATCTCCGGTTCTGCACATCAAACGTACCGTGGAGTGGTGAAAACACCAGAAAACGTATTTCGCGCTTTAAGTAGCTCGAAAAGAGCGTTCTCGAAGATTCTGCATACTTCTGACAGAAGTCTCACCAGGATTATCGTAGAAAATGCATATCTCAGCTTGAAACCCGACCGAAACCAAAATATCGCCGGTTCTGCATATCATACGCACTGTGGAGTGGTGAAAACACCAGATTACGTGTTTCTCGCATCTAATAGCTCGAAAAGAGCGTTCTCGATGATTCAGCATACTTCGGACAGAAGTCTCACCAAGATTATCGCAGGAAATGCATATCTCATCTTGAAACCCCACGAAAACCCAGATATCTCCGGTTCTGCATATCCAACGAACTGTGGAGTGGTGAAAACCCCAGAAAACGTGTTTCTCGCATTAAATAGCTCGAAAAGAGCGCTCTCGATGTTTCCGCATACTTCGGACAGATGTTTCACCAAGATTATCGTAGAAAATGCATATCTCGGCTTGAAACCCGACCGAAACAAGATATCTCCGGTTCTGCATGTCAAACGTACTGTGGAGTGGTGAAAACACCAGAAAACGTGTTTCGTGCATTAAGTAGCTCGAAAAGAGCGATCTAGTTGATTCTGCATCCTTCTGACAAAAGACCCACCAAGATTATCGCAGTAAATGCATATCTCAGCTGGAAACACCACGAAAATCAAGATATCGCCTGTTCTGCATATCAAACGCACTGTGGAGTGGTGAATACAACCAGAGAACGTGATTCTCGTATTAAATAGCACGAAAAGAGCGATCTCGATGATTCAGCATATTTCGGACAGGAGTCTCACCAAGATTATCGCAGGAAATGCATATCTCAGCTTGAAACCCCACGAAAACCAAGATATCTCCCGTTCTGCATATCCAACGAACTGTGGAGTGGTGAAAACCCCAGAAAACGAGTTTCTCGAATTAAATAGCTCGAAAAGAGCGCTCTCGATGTTTCTGCATACTTCGGACAGATGTTTCACCAAGATTATCGTAGAAAATGCATATCTCAGCTTGAAACCCGACGAAAACCAAGATATCTCCGGTTCTGCATATCCAACGAACTGTGGCGTGGTGAAAACCCCAGAAAACGAGTTTCTCGCATTAAATAGCTCGAAAAGGGCGCTCTCGATGTTTCTGCATACTTCGGACAGATGTTTCACCAAGATTATCGTAGAAAATGCATATCTCAGCTTGAAACCCGACCGAATCCAAGATATCTCCGGTTCTGCATGTCAAACGTACTGTGGAGTGGTGAGAACACCAGAAAACGTGTTTCGTGCATTAAGTAGCTCGAAAAGAGCGATCTAGATGATTCTGCATACTTCTGACTGAAGTCTCACCAATCTTATCGCAGAAAATGCATATCTCAGCTTGAAACCCGACGAAAACCGAGTTATCTCCGGTTCTGCACATCAAACGTACCGTGGAGTGGTGAAAACACCAGAAAACGTGTTTCGCGCATTAAGTAGCTCGAATAGAGCGTTCTCGAAGATTCTGCATACTTCTGACAGAAGTCTCACCAGGATTATCGTAGAAAATGCATATCTCAGCTTGAAACCCGACAGAAAACCAAGATATCTCCGGTTCTGCATGTCAAACGTACTGTGGAGTGGTGAGAACACCAGAAAACGTGTTTCGTGCATTAAGTAGCTCGAAAAGTGCGATCTAGATGATTCTGCATACTTCTGACAGAAGTCTCACCAATATTAATGCAGAAAATGCATATCTCAGCTGGAAACCCCTCGAAAACCAAGATATCGCCGGTTCTGCATATCAGTCGCACTGTGGAGTGCTGGAAACACCAGAAAACGTGTTACTCGCATTAACTAGCTCGAAAAGAGCGTTCTGGATGATTCTGCATACTTCTCATAGATGAAACACAAAGATTATCGCAGAAAATGCATATTTCAGCTGGAAATCCCACGAAAACCAAGTTATCGGCGTCTCTACATATCAAACGCACTGTGGAGTGGTCAAAACACCAGAAAACTTGTTTTTTCGCATTAAATAGCGCAAACGAGCGATCTAGATGATTCTGCATACTTCTGACTAAAGTCTCACCAAGATTATCGCAGAAAATGCATATCTCCGCTGGAAACCCCACGAAAACCAAGATATCGCCGGTTCTGCATATCAAACGCCCTGTGGAGTGATGAAAACACCAGATAACGTGTTTCTCGCATTAAATAGCTCGAATAGAGCGATCTCGATGATTCTGCATACTTCTGACAGAAGACTCACCAAGATTATCGCAGAAAATGCATATTTCAGCTGGAAACCCCACGAAAACCAAGTTATCGGCGGCTCTACATATCAAACGCACTGTGGAGTGGTCAAAACACTAGAAAACTTGTCTTTTCGCATTAAATAGCTCGAAACGAGCGATCTAGATGATTCTGCATACTGCTGTCTGAAGTCTCACCAATATTATCGCAGAAAATGCATATCTCAGCTGGAAACACCACGCAAATCAAGATATCGCCGGTTCTGCATATCAAACGCACTGTGGAGTGGTCAATACACCAGATAACGTGTTTCTCGCATTAAATAGCTCGAAAAGAGCGATCTCGATGATTCTGCATACTTCTGACAGAAGTCGCAGCAAGATTATCGCAGAAAATGCATATCTCAGCTAGAAACCTCACGAAAATCAAGATGTCGCCGGTTCTGCATATCAAACGCACTATGGAGTGGTGTAAACAACCAGATAACGTGTTTCTCGAACTAAATAGCTCGAAACGAACGATCTAGATGACTGTGCATACTTCTGACTGAAGTCTCACCAAGATTATCGCAGAAAATGCATATCTCAGCTGGAAACACCACGAAAATCAAGATATCGCCGGTTCTGCATATCAGACGCACTGTGGAGTACTGAAAACACCAGAAAACGTGTTTCTATATCTAGCTTTCATTAACTAGCTCGAATAGAGCGTTCTCGATGATTCTGCATACTTCTCATAGATGAAACACCAAGATTATCGCAGAAAATGCATATTTCAGCTGGAACCCCCACGAAAACCAAGTTATCGGCGGCTCTACATATCAAACGCACTGTGGAGTGGTTAAAACACCAGATAACCTGTTTCTCGCATGAAATAGCTCGAAACGAGCGATCTAGATGATTCTGCATACTTCTGAGTGAAGTCTCACCAAGATTATCGCAGAAAATGCATGTCTCAGCTGGAAACCCCACGAAAACGAAGATATCGCAGTTTCCGCATACCAAACGCACTGTGAAGTGCTGAAAACACCAGAAAACTTGTTCTTCGCATTAAATAGCACGAAAACAGCGATTTCGGTGATTCTGCATACTTCTCACAGAAGAATATCCAAGATTATCGCAAAAAATGCATATCTCAGCGGGAAACACCACGAAAATCAAGATATCGCCGGCTCGGCATATCAAACGCACTGTGGAGTGGTGAAAACACCAGATAACGTGTTTCTCGCATTAAATAGCTCGAAAAGAGCGTTCTCGAAGATCCTGCATACTTCTGACAGAAGTCTCACCAAGATTATCGAAGAAAATGCATATCTCAGCTTGAAACCCGACGAAAACCAAAATATCGCCGGTTCTGCATATCAAACCAACTGTGGAGTGGTGAAAACACCAGATAACGTGTTTCTCGCATTAAATAGCTCGAAGAGCGCGATCTAGAAGATTCTGCATACTTCTGACAAAAGACCCACCAAGATTATTGCAGAAAATGCATATCTCATCTGGAAACACCACGAAAATCAAGATATCGCCTGTTCTGCATATCAAACGCACTGTGGAGTCGTGAAAACAACCAGAGAACGTGTTTCTCGCATTAAATAGCTCGAAAAGAGCGATCCCGATGATTCAGCAAACTTCGGACAGAAGTCTCACCAAGATTATCGCAGGAAATGCATATCACAGCATGAAACCCCACGAAAACCAAGATATCTCCGGTTCTGCATATCCACCGAACTGTGGATTGGTGAAAACCCCAGAAAACGAGTTTCTCGCATTAAATAACTCGAAAAGAGCGATCTAGATGATTCAGCATACTTCAAACAGAAGTCTCACCAAGATTATCGCAGGAAATGCATATCTCAGCTTGAAACCCGACCGAAACCAAGATATCTCCGGTTCTGCATGTCAAACGTACTGTGGAGTGGTGAAAACACCAGAAAACGTGTTTCGTGCATTAAGTAGCTCGAAAAGAGCGAACTAGATGATTCTGTATACTTCTGACTGAAGTCTCACCAATATTATCGCAGAAAATGCATATCTCAGCACGAAACCTCACGAAAATCAAGATGTTGCCGGTTCTGCATATCAAACGCACTGTGGAGTGGTGAAAACAACCAGAGAACGTGTTTCGCGCATTAAATAGCTCGAATAGAGCGATCTCGATGATTCTGCATACTTCGGACAGATGTTTCACCAAGATTATCGTAGAAAATATATATCTCAGCTTGAAACCCGACGAAAACTAAAATGTCGCCGGTTCTGCATATCAAACCAACTGTGGAGTGGTGAAAACACCAGATAACGTCTTTCTCGCATTAAATAGCTCGAAAAGCGCGATCTAGATGATTCTGCATACTTCTGACAAAAGACCCACCAAGATTATCGCAGAAAATGCATATCTCATCTGGAAACACCACGAAAATCAAGATATCGCCTGTTCTGCATATCAAACGCACTGTGGAGTGGTGAAAACAACCAGAGAACGTGTTTCTCGCATTAAATAGCTGGAAAAGAGCGATCCCGATGATTCAGCAAACTTCGGACAGAAGTCTCACCAAGATTATCGCAGGAAATGCATATCTCAGCTTGAAACCCCACGAAAACCAAGATATCTCCGGTTCTGCATATCCAACGAACTGTGGAGTGGTGAACACCCCAGAAAACGAGTTTCTCGCATTAAATAGCTCGAAAAGAGCGCTCTTGATGTTTCTGCATATTTCGGACACATGTTTCACCAAGATTGTCGTAGAAAATGCATATCTAAGCTTGAAACCCGACGAAAACCAAAATATCGCCGGTTCTGCATATCAAACAAACTGTGGAGTGGTGAAAACACCAGATAACGTGTTTCTCGCATTAAATAGCTCGAAAAGTGCGATCTCGATGATTCTGCATACTTCTTACAGAAGTCTCACCAAGATTATCGCAGAAAATGCATATCTCAGCTTGAAATGCCACGAAAACCAAGATATCGCTGGTTCTGCATATCAAACGCACTGTGGAGTGGTGAAATCACCAGATAACGTGTTTCTCGCATTAAATAGCTCGAAAAGAGCGATCTAGATGATTCAGCATACTTCGGACAGAAGTCTCACCAAGATTATCGCAGGAAATGCATATCGCAGCTTGAAACCCCACGAAAACCAAGATATCTCCGGTTCTGCATTTCCAACGAACTGTGGAGTGTTGAATACCCCAGAAAACGAGTTTCTCGCATTAAATAGCTCGAAAAGTGCGCTGTCGATGTTTCTGCATACTTCGGACAGATGTTTCACCTAGATTATCGTAGAAAATGCATATCTCAGCTTGAAACCCGACGAAAACCAAAATATTGCCGGTTCTGCATATCAAACCAACTGTGGAGTGGTGAAAACAGCAGATAACGTGTTTCTCGCATTAAATAGCTCGAAAAGTGCGATCTCGATGATTCTGCATACTTCTAACAGAAGTCTCACCAAGATTATCGCAGAAAATGCATATCTCTGCTTGAAACCCGACGAATACCAAAATATCGCCGGTTCTGCATATCAAACCAACTGTGGAGTGGTGAAAACACCAGATAACGTGTTTCTCGCATTGAATAGCTCGAAAAGAGCGCTCTCGATGTTTCTGCATACTTCTAACAGATGTTTCACCAAGATTATCGTAGAAAATGCATATCTCAGCTTGAAATGCCACGAAAACCAAGATATCGCTGGTTCTGCATATCAAACGCACTGTGGAGTGGTGAAATCACCAGATAACGTGTTTCTCGCATTAAATAGCTCGAAAAGAGCGATCTAGATGATTCAGCATACTTCGGACAGAAGTCTCACCAAGATTATCGCAGGAAATGCATATCTCAGCTTGAAACCCCACGAAAACCAAGATATCTCCGGTTCTGCATATCCAACGAACTGTGGAGTGTTGAATACCCCAGAAAACGAGTTTCTCGCATTAAATAGCTCGAAAAGTGCGCTCTCGATGTTTCTGCATACTTCGGACACATGTTTCACCAAGATTGTCGTAGAAAATGCATATCTCAGCTCGAAACCCCACGAAAACCAAGATATCTCTGGTTCTGCATATCCAACGAACTGTGGAGTGGTGAAAACCCCAGAAAACGTGTTTCTCGCATTAAATAGCTCGAAAAGTGCGATCTCGATGATTCTGCATACTTCTAACAGAAGTCTCACCAAGATTATCTCAGGAAATGCATATCTCAGCATGAAACCCGACCGAAACCAAGATATCTGCGGTTCTGCATGTCAAACGTACTGCGGAGTGGTGAAAACACCAGATAAGGTGTTTCATGCACTAAGTAGCTCGAAAAGAGCGATCTAGATGATTCTGCATAGTTCTGACAAAAGACCCACCAAGATTAGCGCAGAAAATGCATATCTCATCTGGAAACACCACGAAAATCAAGATATCGCCTGTTCTGCATATCAAACGCACTGTGGAGTCGTGAAAACAACCAGAGAACGTGTTTCTCGCATTGAATAGCTCGAAAAGAGCGCTCTCGATGTTTCTGCATACTTCGGACAGATGTTTCACCAAGATTATCGTAGAAAATGCATATCTCAGCTTGAAACCCGACCGAAACCAAGATATCTCCGGTTCTGCATATCAAACCAACTGTGGAGTGGTGAAAACACCAGATAACGTGTTTCTCGCATTAAATAGCTCGAAAAGCGCGATCTAGATGATTCTGCATACTTCTGACAAAAGATCCACCAAGATTATGGCAGAAAATGCATATCTCAGCTTGAAATGCCACGAAAACCAAGATATCGCTGGTTCTGCATATCAAACGCACTGTGGAGTGGTGAAATCACCAGATAACGTGTTTCTCGCATTAAATAGCTCGAAAAGAGCGATCTAGATGATTCAGCATACTTCGGACAGAAGTCTCACCAAGATTATCGCAGGAAATGCATATCTCAGCTTGAAACCACACGAAAACCAAGATATCTCCGGTTCTGCATATCCAACGAACTGTGGAGTGTTGAATACCCCAGAAAACGAGTTTCTCGCATTAAATAGCTCGAAAAGTGCGCTCTCGATGTTTCTGCATACTTCGGACACATGTTTCACCAAGATTGTCGTAGAAAATGCATATCTCAGCTTGAAACCCCACGAAAACCAAGATATCTCCGGTTCTGCATATCCAACGAACTGTGGAGTGGTGAAAACCCCAGAAAACGTGTTTCTCGCATTAAATAGCTCGAAAAGTGCGATCTCGATGATTCTGCATACTTCTAACAGAAGTCTCACCAAGATTAACTCAGGAAATGCATATCTCAGCATGAAACCCGACCGAAACCAAGATATCTCCGGTTCTGCATGTCAAACGTACTGTGGAGTGGTGAAAACACCAGAAAACGTGTTTCGTGCATTAAGTAGCTCGAAAAGAGCGAACTAGATGATTCTGCATACTTCTGACAAAAGATCCACCAAGATTATCGCAGAAAATGCATATCTCAGCTTGAAATGCCACGAAAACCAAGATATCGCTGGTTCTGCATATCAAACCAACTGTGGAGTGGTGAAAACAGCAGATAACGTGTTTCTCGCATTAAATAGCTCGAAAAGTGCGATCTCGATGATTCTGCATACTTCTAACAGAAGTCTCACCAAGATTATCGCAGAAAATGCATATCTCTGCTTGAAACCCGACGAATACCAAAATATCGCCGGTTCTGCATATCAAACCAACTGTGGAGTGGTGAAAACACCAGATAACGTGTTTCTCGCATTGAATAGCTCGAAAAGAGCGCTCTCGATGTTTCTGCATACTTCTAACAGATGTTTCACCAAGATTATCGTAGAAAATGCATATCTCAGCTTGAAATGCCACGAAAACCAAGATATCGCTGGTTCTGCATATCAAACGCACTGTGGAGTGGTGAAATCACCAGATAACGTGTTTCTCGCATTAAATAGTTCGAAAAGAGCGATCTAGATGATTCAGCATACTTCGGACAGAAGTCTCACCAAGATTATCGCAGGAAATGCATATCTCAGCTTGAAACCCCACGAAAACCAAGATATCTCCGGTTCTGCATATCCAACGAACTGTGGAGTGTTGAATACCCCAGAAAACGAGTTTCTCGCATTAAATAGCTCGAAAAGTGCGCTCTCGATGTTTCTGCATACTTCGGACACATGTTTCACCAAGATTGTCGTAGAAAATGCATATCTCAGCTTGAAACCCCACGAAAACCAAGATATCTCCGGTTCTGCATATCCAACGAACTGTGGAGTGGTGAAAACCCCAGAAAACGTGTTTCTCGCATTAAATAGCTCGAAAAGTGCGATCTCGATGATTCTGCATACTTCTAACAGAAGTCTCACCAAGATTATCTCAGGAAATGCATATCTCAGCATGAAACCCGACCGAAACCAAGATATCTCCGGTTCTGCATGTCAAACGTACTTTGGAGTGGTGAAAACACCAGAAAACGTGTTTCGTGCATTAAGTAGCTCGAAAAGAGCGAACTAGATGATTCTGCATACTTCTGACTGAAGTCTCACCAATATTATCGCAGAAAATGCATATCTCAGCTCGAAACCCGACGAATACCAAAATATCGCCGGTTCTGCATATCAAACGCACTGTGGAGTGGTGAAATCAACCAGAGAACGTGTTTCTCGCATTAAATAGCTCGAAAAGAGCGATGCCGATGATTCAGCAAACTTCGGACAGAAGTCTCACCAAGATTATCGCAGGAAGTGCATATCTCAGCTCGACACCCCACGAAAACCAAGATATCTCCGGTTCTGCATATCCAACGAACTGTGGAGTGGTGAAAACCCCAGAAAACGAGTTGCTCGCATTAAATAGCTCGAAAAGAGCGCTGTTGATGTTTCTGCATACTTCGGACATATGTTTCACCAAGATTATCGTAGAAAATGCATATCTCAGCTTGAAACCCGACGAAAACCAAAATATCGCCGGTTCTGCATATCAAACCAACTGTGGAGTGGAGAAAACACCAGATAACGTGTTTCTCGCATTAAATAGCTCGAAAAGTGCGATCTCGATGATTCTGCATACTTCTAACAGAAGTCTCACCAAGATTATCGCAGGAAATGCATATCTCAGCTTGAAACCCGACCGAAACCAAGATATCTGCGGTTCTGCATGTCAAACGTACTGCGGAGTGGTGAAAACACCAGATAAGGTGTTTCATGCACTAAGTAGCTCGAAAAGAGCGATCTAGATGATTCTGCATAGTTCTGACAAAAGACCCACCAAGATTAGCGCAGAAAATGCATATCTCATCTGGAAACACCACGAAAATCAAGATATCGCCTGTTCTGCATATCAAACGCACTGTGGAGTCGTGAAAACAACCAGAGAACGTGTTTCTCGCATTGAATAGCTCGAAAAGAGCGCTCTCGATGTTTCTGCATACTTCGGACAGATGTTTCACCAAGATTATCGTAGAAAATGCATATCTCAGCTTGAAACCCGACCGAAACCAAGATATCTCCGGTTCTGCATATCAAACCAACTGTGGAGTGGTGAAAACACCAGATAACGTGTTTCTCGCATTAAATAGCTCGAAAAGCGCGATCTAGATGATTCTGCATACTTCTGACAAAAGATCCACCAAGATTATCGCAGAAAATGCATATCTCAGCTTGAAATGCCACGAAAACCAAGATATCGCTGGTTCTGCATATCAAACGCACTGTGGAGTGGTGAAATCACCAGATAACGTGTTTCTCGCATTAAATAGCTCGAAAAGAGCGATCTAGATGATTCAGCATACTTCGGACAGAAGTCTCACCAAGATTATCGCAGGAAATGCATATCTCAGCTTGAAACCACACGAAAACCAAGATATCTCCGGTTCTGCATATCCAACGAACTGTGGAGTGTTGAATACCCCAGAAAACGAGTTTCTCGCATTAAATAGCTCGAAAAGTGCGCTCTCGATGTTTCTGCATACTTCGGACACATGTTTCACCAAGATTGTCGTAGAAAATGCATATCTCAGCTTGAAACCCCACGAAAACCAAGATATCTCCGGTTCTGCATATCCAACGAACTGTGGAGTGGTGAAAACCCCAGAAAACGTGTTTCTCGCATTAAATAGCTCGAAAAGTGCGATCTCGATGATTCTGCATACTTCTAACAGAAGTCTCACCAAGATTATCTCAGGAAATGCATATCTCAGCATGAAACCCGACCGAAACCAAGATATCTCCGGTTCTGCATGTCAAACGTACTGTGGAGTGGTGAAAACACCAGAAAACGTGTTTCGTGCATTAAGTAGCTCGAAAAGAGCGAACTAGATGATTCTGCATACTTCTGACAAAAGATCCACCAAGATTATCGCAGAAAATGCATATCTCAGCTTGAAATGCCACGAAAACCAAGATATCGCTGGTTCTGCATATCAAACGCACTGTGGAGTGGTGAAATCACCAGATAACGTGTTTCTCGCATTGAATAGCTCGAAAAGAGCGCTCTCGATGTTTCTGCATACTTCGGACAGATGTTTCACCAAGATTATCGTAGAAAATGCATATCTAAGCTTGAAACCCGACGAAAACCAAAATATCGCCGGTTCTGCATATCAAACCAACTGTGGAGTGGTGAAAACACCAGATAACGTGTTTCTCGCATTAAATAGCTCGAAAAGAGCGATCTAGATGATTCAGCATACTTCGGACAGAAGTCTCACCAAGATTATCGCAGGAAATGCATATCGCAGCTTGAAACCCCACGAAAACCAAGATATCTCGGGTTCTGCATTTCCAACGAACTGTGGAGTGTTGAATACCCCAGAAAACGAGTTTCTCGCATTAAATAGCTCGAAAAGTGCGCTGTCGATGTTTCTGCATACTTCGGACAGATGTTTCACCAAGATTATCGTAGAAAATGCATATCTCAGCTTGAAACCCGACGAAAACCAAAATATTGCCGGTTATGCATATCAAACCAACTGTGGAGTGGTGAAAACAGCAGATAACGTGTTTCTCGCATTAAATAGCTCGAAAAGTGCGATCTCGATGATTCTGCATACTTCTAACAGAAGTCTCACCAAGATTATCGCAGAAAATGCATATCTCTGCTTGAAACCCGACGAATACCAAAATATCGCCGGTTCTGCATATCAAACCAACTGTGGAGTGGTGAAAACACCAGATAACGTGTTTCTCGCATTGAATAGCTCGAAAAGAGCGCTCTCGAGGTTTCTGCATACTTCGGACAGATGTTTCACCAAGATTATCGTAGAAAATGCATATCTCAGCTTGAAACCCGACCGAAACCAAGATATCTCCGGTTCTGCATATCAAACCAACTGTGGAGTTGTGAAAACACCAGATAACGTGTTTCTCGCATTAAATAGCTCGAAAAGCGCGATCTAGATGATTCTGCGTACTTCTGACAAAAGATCCACCAAGATTATCGCAGAAAATGCATATCTCAGCTTGAAATGCCACGAAAACCAAGATATCGCTGGTTCTGCATATCAAACGCACTGTGGAGTGGTGAAATCACCAGATAACGTGTTTCTCGCATTAAATAGCTCGAAAAGAGCGATCTAGATGATTCAGCATACTTCGGACAGAAGTCTCACCAAGATTATCGCAGGAAATGCATATCTCAGCTTGAAACCCCACGAAAACCAAGATATCTCCGGTTCTGCATATCCAACGAACTGTGGAGTGTTGAATACCCCAGAAAACGAGTTTCTCGCATTAAATAGCTCGAAAAGTGCGCTCTCGATGTTTCTGCATACTTCGGACACATGTTTCACCAAGATTGTCGTAGAAAATGCATATCTCAGCTTGAAACCCCACGAAAACCAAGATATCTCCGGTTCTGCATATCCAACGAACTGTGGAGTGGTGAAAACCCCAGAAAACGTGTTTCTCGCATTAAATAGCTCGAAAAGTGCGATCTCGATGATTCTGCATACTTCTAACAGAAGTCTCACCAAGATTATCTCAGGAAATGCATATCTCAGCATGAAACCCGACCGAAACCAAGATATCTCCGGTTCTGCATGTCAAACGTACTGTGGAGTGGTGAAAACACCAGAAAACGTGTTTCGTGCATTAAGTAGCTCGAAAAGAGCGAACTAGATGATTCTGCATACTTCTGACTGAAGTCTCACCAATATTATCGCAGAAAATGCATATCTCAGCTCGAAACCCGACGAATACCAAAATATCGCCGGTTCTGCATATCAAACGCACTGTGGAGTGGTGAAATCAACCAGAGAACGTGTTTCTCGCATTAAATAGCTCGAAAAGAGCGATGCCGATGATTCAGGAAACTTCGGACAGAAGTCTCACCAAGATTATCGCAGGAAGTGCATATCTCAGCTCGAAACCCCACGAAAACCAAGATATCTCCGGTTCTGCATATCCAACGAACTGTGGAGTGGTGAAAACCCCAGAAAACGAGTTTCTCGCATTAAATAGCTCGAAAAGAGCGCTGTTGATGTTTCTGCATACTTCGGACATATGTTTCACCAAGATTATCGTAGAAAATGCATATCTCAGCTTGAAACCCGACGAAAACCAAAATATCGCCGGTTCTGCATATCAAACCAACTGTGGGGTGGAGAAAACACCAGATAACGTGTTTCTCGCATTAAATAGCTCGAAAAGTGCGATCTCGATGATTCTGCATACTTCTAACAGAAGTCTCACCAAGATTATCGCAGAAAATGCATATCTCTGCTTGAAACCCCACGAAAACCAAGATATCTACTGTTCTGCATATCCAACGAACTGTGGAGTGATGAAAACCCCAGAAAACGTGTTTCGTGCATTAAGTAGCTCGAAAAGAGCGATCTAGATGATTCTGCATACTTCTGACAAAAGACCCACCAATATTAGAGCAGAAAATGCATATCCTAGCTGGAAACAGCACGAAAATCAAGATATCGCCTGTTCTGCACATCAAACGCACTGTGGAGTTGTGAAAACAACCAGAGAACGTGTTTCTCGCATTAAATAGCTCGAAAAGAGCGATCCCGTTGATTCAGCATACTTCGGACAGAAGTCTCACCAAGATTATCGCAGGAAATGCATATCTCAGCTTGAAACCCGACCGAAACCAAGATATCTGCGGTTCTGCATGTCAAACGTACTGCGGAGTGGTGAAAACACCAGATAACGTGTTTCATGCACTAAGTAGCTCGAAAAGAGCGATCTAGATGATTCTGCATAGTTCTGACAAAAGACCCACCAAGATTAGCGCAGAAAATGCATATCTCATCTGGAAACACCACGAAAATCAAGATATCGCCTGTTCTGCATATCAAACGCACTGTGGAGTCGTGAAAACAACCAGAGAACGTGTTACTCGCATTGAATAGCTCGAAAAGAGCGCTCTCGATGTTTCTGCATACTTCGGACAGATGTTTCACCAAGATTATCGTAGAAAATGCATATCTCAGCTTGAAACCAGACCGAAACCAAGATATCTCCGGTTCTGCATATCAAACCAACTGTGGAGTGGTGAAAACACCAGATAACGTGTTTCTCGCATTAAATAGCTCGAAAAGCGCGATCTAGATGATTCTGCATACTTCTGACAAAAGATCCACCAAGATTATAGCAGAAAATGCATATCTCAGCTTGAAATGCCACGAAAACCAAGATATCGCTGGTTCTGCATACCAAACGCACTGTGGAGTGGTGAAATCACCAGATAACGTGTTTCTCGCATTAAATAGCTCGAAAAGAGCGATCTAGATGATTCAGCATACTTCGGACAGAAGTCTCACCAAGATTATCGCAGGAAATGCATATCGCAGCTTGAAACCCCACGAAAACCAAGATATCTCCGGTTCTGCATTTCCAACGAACTGTGGAGTGTTGAATACCCCAGAAAACGAGTTTCTCGCATTAAATAGCTCGAAAAGTGCGCTCTCGATGTTTCTGCATACTTCGGACAGATGTTTCACCAAGATTATCGTAGAAAATGCATATCTCAGCTTGAAACCCGACGAAAACCAAAATATTGCCGGTTCTGCATATCAAACCAACTGTGGAGTGGTGAAAACAGCAGATAACGTGTTTCTCGCATTAAATAGCTCGAAAAGTGCGATCTCGATGATTCTGCATACTTCTAACAGAAGTCTCACCATGATTATCGCAGAAAATGCATATCTCTGCTTGAAACCCGACGAATACCAAAATATCGCCGGTTCTGCATATCAAACCAACTGTGGAGTGGTGAAAACACCAGATAACGTGTTTCTCGCATTGAATAGCTCGAAAAGAGCGCTCTCGATGTTTCTGCATACTTCGGACAGATGTTTCACCAAGATTATCGTAGAAAATGCATATCTCAGCTTGAAACCCGACCGAAACCAAGATATCTCCGGTTCTGCATATCAAACCAACTGTGGAGTGGTGAAAACACCAGATAACGTGTTTCTCGCATTAAATAGCTCGAAAAGCGCGATCTAGATGATTCTGCATACTTCTGACAAAAGATCCACCAAGATTATCGCAGAAAATGCATATCTCAGCTTGAAATGCCACGAAAACCAAGATATCGCTGGTTCTGCATATCAAACGCACTGTGGAGTGGTAAAATCACCAGATAACGTGTTTCTCGCATTAAATAGCTCGAAAAGAGCGATCTAGATGATTCAGCATACTTCGGACAGAAGTCTCACCAAGATTATCGCAGGAAATGCATATCTCAGCTTGAAACCCCACGAAAACCAAGATATCTCCGGTTCTGCATATCCAACGAACTGTGGAGTGTTGAATACCCCAGAAAACGAGTTTCTCGCATTAAATAGCTCGAAAAGTGCGCTCTCGATGTTTCTGCATACTTCGGACACATGTTTCACCAAGATTGTCGTAGAAAATGCATATCTCAGCTTGAAACCCCACGAAAACCAAGATATCTCCGGTTCTGCATATCCAACGAACTGTGGAGTGGTGAAAACCCCAGAAAACGTGTTTCTCGCATTAAATAGCTCGAAAAGTGGGATCTCGATGATTCTGCATACTTCTAACAGAAGTCTCACCAAGATTATCTCAGGAAATGCATATCTCAGCATGAAACCCGACCGAAACCAAGATATCTCCGGTTCTGCATGTCAAACGTACTGTGGAGTGGTGAAAACACCAGAAAACGTGTTTCGTGCATTAAGTAGCTCGAAAAGAGCGAACTAGATGATTCTGCATACTTCTGACTGAAGTCTCACCAATATTATCGCAGAAAATGCATATCTCAGCTCGAAACCCGACGAATACCAAAATATCGCCGGTTCTGCATATCAAACGCACTGTGGAGTGGTGAAAACAACCAGAGAACGTGTTTCTCGCATTAAATAGCTCGAAAAGAGCGATGCCGATGATTCAGCAAACTTCGGACAGAAGTCTCACCAAGATTATCGCAGGAAGTGCATATCTCAGCTCGAAACCCCACGAAAACCAAGATATCTCCGGTTCTGCATATCCAACGAACTGTGGAGTGGTGAAAACCCCAGAAAACGAGTTTCTCGCATTAAATAGCTCGAAAAGAGCGCTGTTGATGTTTCTGCATACTTCGGACATATGTTTCACCAAGATTATCGTAGAAAATGCATATCTCAGCTTGAAACCCGACGAAAACCAAGATATCGCCTGTTCTGCACATCAAACGCACTGTGGAGTGGTGAAAACAACCAGCCAAACTTGCTTCTCGCATTAAATAGCTCGAAAAGAGCGATCCCGATGATTCAGCATACTTCGGACAGAAGTCTCACCAAGATTATCGCAGGAATTGCATATCTCAGCTTGAATCCCGACCGAAACCAAGATATCTCCGGTTCTGCATGTCAAACGTACTGTGGAGTGGTGAAAACACCAGTAAACGTGTATCGTGCATTAAGTAGCTCGAAAAGAGCGATCTAGATGATTCTGCATACTTCTGACTGAAGTCTCACCAATATTATCGCAGAAAATGCATATCTCAGCTCGAAACCTCACGAAAATCAAGATGTTGCCGGTTCTGCATATCAAACGCACTGTGGAGTGGTGAAAACAACCAGAGAACGTGTTTCTCGCATTAAATAGCTCGAAAAGAGCGATCCCGATGATTCAGCAAACTTCGGACAGAAGTCTCACCAAGATTATCGCAGGAAGTGCATATCTCAGCTTGAAACCCGACGAAAACCGAGTTATCTCCGGTTCTGCACATCAAACGTACCGTGGAGTGGCCAAAACACCAGAAAACCTGTTTCGCGCATTAAGTAGCTCGAAAAGAGCGTTCTCGAAGATTCTGCGTACTTCTGACAGAAGTCCACCAGGATTATCGTAGAAAATGCATATCTCAGCTTGAAACCCGACCGAAACCAAGATATCTCCGGTTCTGCATG